>UELW01000815.1:0-19535 GCA_900490495.1 Danionella dracula
AGCCATCAGGCGATGAGTAACAGATAGGCTCGGGCCCATCGATCCGGCTCTGACTTGAGTAATAGCCCCGCAGCGCTTTCCCCCGAGCTCTTTAAGGGCCTCTAGGTGTGTGATTGAGATTGCATGTCAGCGATCACTCTTCTCCATGGGCCCTGCCCCTCGGCCCCTGGAGGACTCAGCAGGCGGGGCCGGAGGAAATGCCCCGTGTGTGTATAAGCTGTGGGAGGTTCCCGCTCGGAGGGCACTGAAGCATTGCGCCCCGCGAGAGTCGGCCGTGGGAAGCTTTCATGATGTAAAAATAGATGCTTTTGATGTCTGAAGGGGTTTCCACATCGAGATTTCTGTGGTGGATGAATCAGGAGGGAGAAGGGTTCTAAAACGTTTGAGACTAAATGTTCTGATCTAATTATTAGCGTAGTAAACCATTGTGACTGGAGGTTTTTTTTTTTTTCAATTTTTCGTTCATTGTAGCTAAGCATCTTTTGGATCCCTCAAAGATCATATTTTGAAGCAATCACAATTTTTTTCTAATAAAACACTTGACTCAATTAATTTGACTCGTTTCAGTGAATCCGTTTCATTGATAAAACTTTGTGAATCAGTTCATTTGAGTTTTATCTGGCTCAATTCAATTCAAGTTGTTTGACTCATTTCAGGGAGTCAGTTTAATTGAGTTATCAGTGATTCAGTTAAATTGACTTTCCTATGTGAACCAGCTCAACTCAGAGAAACAGTTCTATTGATTAGTCTCTATAAATAAGTTAATTTGACTCATCTCAGTGATTCAGTCCTAATGAGTTTCAACAGTGAATCAAGTATTTTTACTTGTTTTCAGAAAGTCAGTTCAGTTGAGTTTAATCAGGGCATCATTTAATTAGATGCATTTGAGGAAATCAGCTCAATTGAGTCTCATCTGTGAATCAAGTACGTTGACTCATTTCAGGGAGTCAGATAAATGTGTTTATAAATGATTCAGTTCAATGAACTTGTCTCTGTGAACCAACTCAAATCAGTGAATTAGTTCTTTTGTTTAGTCTCTGTGAAGCAGTTCGATTGAGTCTTATCAGTGAATCAAGTTATTTGACTCATTTCAGGGAGTCAGTTTAATTGAGTTATCAGTGATTCAGTTAAATTAACTTTCCTATGTGAACCAGCTCAACTCAGAGAAACAGTTCTATTGATTAGTCTCTGTAAATAAGTTAATTTGACTCATTTCAGTGATTCGGATCTATTGAGTTTCATCAGTTAATCAAGTTTTTTACTTGTTCCGGGAAGTCAGATCATTTGAGGCTTATCAGTGAATCCGTTTATTGCGATTGTCTTGTCTCAGCGCATCAGATCAAGTTAGTGAATCCAATTTTGGTAAATCAGTCCATTGTGTAAACTTTAGTAAGTTAATTAGATGCATTTCAGTAAATCAGTCCATCAGTGAATCAGGTATTTTGACTAATTTCAGGGAGTTTCATAGTTGACTCTTATCTGTGAATCAATTCAATGGACTCGTCTTAGTGAACCAGTTCAAATTAGTGAATCAGTTCAATTGATAAGTCTCTGTGAAGAAGTTGATTTGACTCATTTTAGTGATTCAGTGGTGTTGCATATTTTGAGAGTCAGTTCTATTGAGTCGCATCATTGAATCAAGCATTTTGAGTCATTTCAGGGAGTCTATTTGAGTCAAATCTGTTAATCAGTTCAATCGACTCATCTCAGTGAACCAGTTCAAATCAGTTCTATTGATAAGTCTTCATGAACCAGACTAATTTCAGTCATTCAGTTTTACTCAATCTTATGCGAGTCAGTTCTATTGAGTCTTATCAGTAAAAGGTCAATTGATTGATTCTTGTTGAATCAGTTCAGATCATTAAATTCGTTCAACCGACTCTTGTTGATTCAGTTCATATAATTTAATCAGTTCATGAAAATTTGGAGAATATTCTCTTCACTTGTGTCCTCTTGAACTGTGCTCTTAAATGGAAAGAAGTGTGTCTCTCCATCTATCTTTCACTCTGCGTAAAACATATTATTGTACTCTCTGGCAGTCTTTGTACTTTTGTACGTTACGTTCTTGTTATTTTTCAATTAAAAAAAAAAGATTCTTCTGAATAAAGCTGATTCTGATTCTTCTAAATAAAGCAGTTTCTGACTCTTCTGAATAAAACTGATTCTGATTCTTTTGAATAAAGCTGATTCTGATTCTTCTGAATAAAAAAATAAAATAAAATAAACTCTATTTGAATCAGTTCAAATCGATGAATTTGTTTTCTCAACTCTAGTTGAATCAGTTCATATCAATGAATCAGTTCCGTTGACTCTTGTTGAATCAGTTCACATCAATGAATCAGTTCCGTTGACTCTTGTTGAATCAGTTCACATCAATGAATCAGTTCCGTTTACTCTTGTTGAATCAGTTCATATCAATGAATCAGTTCCGTTGACTCTTGTTGAATCAGTTCACATCAATGAATCAGTTCCGTTGACTTTTGTTGAATCAGTTCATATCAATGAATCAGTTCCGTTGACTCTTGTTGAATCAGTTCATATCAATGAATCAGTTCCGTTGACTCTTGTTGAATCAGTTCACATCAATGAATCAGTTCCATTGACTCTTGTTGAATCAGTTCATATCAATGAATCAGTTCCGTTGACTCTTGTTGAATCAGTTCACATAAATGAATCAGTTCCGTTGACTCTTGTTGAATCAGTTCACATCAATGAATCAGTTCCGTTGACTCTTGTTGAATCAGTTCACATCAATGAATCAGTTCCGTTGACTCTTGTTGAATCAGTTCACATCAATGAATCAGTTCCGTTGACTCTTGTTGAATCAGTTCACATCAATGAATCAGTTCCGTTGACTCTTGTTGAATCAGTTCATATCAATGAATCAGTTCCGTTGACTCTTGTTGAATCAGTTCATATCAATGAATCAGTTCCGTTGACTCTTGTTGAATCAGTTCACATCAATGAATCAGTTCCGTTGACTCTTGTTGAATCAGTTCACATCAATGAATCAGTTCCGTTGACTCTTGTTGAATCAGTTCACATCAATGAATCAGTTCCGTTGACTCTTGTTGAATCAGTTCATATCAATGAATCAGTTCCGTTGACTCTTGTTGAATCAGTTCACATCAATGAATCAGTTCCGTTGACTCTTGTTGAATCAGTTCACATCAATGAATCAGTTCCGTTGACTCTTGTTGAATCAGTTCATATCAATGAATCAGTTCCGTTGACTCTTGTTGAATCAGTTCACATCAATGAATCAGTTCCGTTGACTCTTGTTGAATCAGTTCACATCAATGAATCAGTTCCGTTGACTCTTGTTGAATCAGTTCATATCAATGAATCAGTTCCGTTGACTCTTGTTGAATCAGTTCACATCAATGAATCAGTTCCGTTGACTCTTGTTGAATCAGTTCACATCAATGAATCAGTTCCGTTGACTCTTGTTGAATCAGTTCATATCAATGAATCAGTTCCGTTGACTCTTGTTGAATCAGTTCATATCAATGAATCAGTTCCGTTGACTCTTGTTGAATCAGTTCATATCAATGAATCAGTTCCGTTGACTCTTGTTGAATCAGTTCATATCAATGAATCAGTTCCGTTGACTCTTGTTGAATCAGTTCATATCAATGAATCAGTTCCGTTGACTCTTGTTGAATCAGTTCATATCAATGAATCAGTTCCGTTGACTCTTGTTGAATCCGTTCATATCAATGAATCAGTTCCGTTGACTCTTGTTGAATCAGTTCATATCAATGAATCAGTTCCATTGACTCTTGTTGAATCAGTTCATATCAATGAATCAGTTCCGTTGACTCTTGTTGAATCAGTTCATATCAATGAATCAGTTCCGTTGACTCTTGTTGAATCCGTTCATATCAATGAATCAGTTCCGTTGACTCTTGTTGAATCAGTTCATATCAATGAATCAGTTCCATTGACTCTTGTTGAATCAGTTCATATCAATGAATCAGTTCCGTTGACTCTTGTTGAATCAGTTCACATCAATGAATCAGTTCCGTTGACTCTTGTTGAATCAGTTCACATCAATGAATCAGTTCCGTTGACTCTTGTTGAATCAGTTCATATCAATGAATCAGTTCCGTTGACTCTTGTTGAATCAGTTCATATCAATGAATCAGTTCCGTTGACTCTTGTTGAATCAGTTCATATCAATGAATCAGTTCCGTTGACTCTTGTTGAATCAGTTCATATCAATGAATCAGTTCCGTTGACTCTTGTTGAATCAGTTCATATCAATGAATCAGTTCCGTTGACTCTTGTTGAATCAGTTCATATCAATGAATCAGTTCCGTTGACTCTTGTTGAATCCGTTCATATCAATGAATCAGTTCCGTTGACTCTTGTTGAATCAGTTCATATCAATGAATCAGTTCCATTGACTCTTGTTGAATCAGTTCATATCAATGAATCAGTTCCATTGACTCTTGTTGAATCAGTTCATATCAATGAATCAGTTCCGTTGACTCTTGTTGAATCAGTTCATATCAATGAATCAGTTCCGTTGACTCTTGTTGAATCAGTTCATATCAATGAATCAGTTCCATTGACTCTTGTTGAATCAGTTCATATCAATGAATCAGTTCCGTTGACTCTTGTTGAATCAGTTCATATCAATGAATCAGTTCCGTTGACTCTTGTTGAATCAGTTCATATCAATGAATCAGTTCCGTTGACTCTTGTTGAATCAGTTCATATCAATGAATCAGTTCCATTGACTCTTGTTGAATCAGTTCATATCAATGAATCAGTTCCGTTGACTCTTGTTGAATCAGTTCATATCTTTTAATCAGTTCCATTAACTTGTCTTGCAGAAATCGATTGACTGACTTGGCTCAGTGATTCAGTGTACCTGTTTAATTATGTCTTATCAACTCAATGAGATTGATTCACTGTTTATCACCACAAAACCAACACTAAGTATGATTGAGAACAGCATTAACAGCGAATCAAGCTTTGACACTCATTAAAACACCTCATTTGGAGATTATTAATGATGTGACAAACAATATCCTTATTAGTTAGCAGTCATTCATTAGCGCATCATGATGAATGCGATAGTTAATGCATTGCGAGAGGTTAAAGATCCAAAATCTCTCCTCTCTAACAAGGCCTTGCTCCACTCCTCAGATAACAAACGATGATGCATGGACAGCTATTCCACTCGCTCTCGCTCTTTTTCTCTGTGCAGGGAAGAAGGGATGCCATGTTTTTCTCCGGATTAACGTTCCCCGCTGACTGTTCTGCTTTCAATGACACCTTCATCAAACTCAGCGTCTATGGAGAGAGTGATGGACAGCAGACTGTGAGTGGAAAGCTTTACTCTCGTTTCACTGTGGGGTTTTTTTTGGGGGGGGGTGGGGGTTCTTGTGCTTCCATCATTCTTTGGTGGATTTGGTTGGTGGATATCCACTGACGGATTGATTTTGTGACAAAAATGAGAACGAAAGTGTCCGAGTTGAATCCTAAATCTGTGCATGAGTCGCTGCCTCGCAAGCCACGTCTGGCTGTTTTGCATAAAGTCTGGATTTTTGACATTTCTCCTGACATAACTTGACAGCTACATTAATTTATGTCGGGGGGAAATCATTCTGCAGACATTACAGATGAAATTATATTTTAATTCAAAAGAAACCATCTTTAAGGAAAGAGATACATGCTTGAATGTTAAGAAAGAAAGCCTTGTTGTGTGGAAATGTTGGGTGTGTGTAGAAGTCAACTATTGCATTGTTGCTTCCCATTTCATTAAGTTTAATCTAAACCTATAGGTGACAAAGGGGATAAAATATCTAAAAAATGTAACATTTATATCTGTTAATTTCTTGTTTCTTGTGATCAGCTCGTCTCGTGAATCAGTTTGATGGACTCGTCTTTTTGAATCAGTTTGATGGACTCGTCTTTTTGAATCAGTTTGATGGACTTGTCTTTGTGAATCAGTTTGATGGACTCGTCTTTTTGAATCAGTTTGATGGACTCGTCTCTGTGAATCAGTTTGATGGACTCGTCTTTTTGAATCAGTTTGATGGACTTGTCTTTTTGAATCAGTTTGATGGACTCACCTCTGTGAATCAGTTTGATGGACTCGTCTCTGTGAATCAGTTTGATGGACTCGTCTCTGTGAATCAGTTTGATGGACTCGTCTCTGTGAATCAGTTTGATGGACTCGTCTTTTTGAATCAGTTTGATGGACTCGTCTCTGTGAATCAGTTTAATGGACTCGTCTCTGTGAATCAGTTTGATGGACTCGTCTTTTTGAATCAGTTTGATGGACTCACCTCTGTGAATCAGTTTGATGGACTCGTCTTTTTGAATCAGTTTGATGGACTCGTCTCTGTGAACCAGTTTGATGGACTCGTCTCTGTGAATCAGTTTGATGGACTCACCTCTGTGAATCAGTTTGATGGACTCGTCTTTTTGAATCAGTTTGATGGACTTGTCTTTGTGAATCAGTTTGATGGACTCGTCTCTGTGAATCAGTTTGATGGACTCGTCTCTGTGAATCAGTTTGATGGACTCGTCTCTGTGAATCAGTTTAATGGACTCGTCTCTGTGAATCAGTTTGATGGACTCGTCTTTTTGAATCAGTTTGATGGACTCGTCTCTGTGAATCAGTTTGATGGACTCACCTCTGTGAATCAGTTTGATGGACTCGTCTTTTTGAATCAGTTTGATGGACTCGTCTCTGTGAATCAGTTTGATGGACTCGTCTCTGTGAATCAGTTTGATGGACTCACCTCTGTGAATCAGTTTGATGGACTCGTCTTTTTGAATCAGTTTGATGGACTTGTCTTTGTGAATCAGTTTGATGGACTCGTCTCTGTGAATCAGTTTAATTGACTCGTCTCTGTGAATCAGTTTGATGGACTCGTCTCTGTGAATCAGTTTGATGGACTTGTCTTTGTGAATCAGTTTGATGGACTCACCTCTGTGAATCAGTTTGATGGACTCGTCTCTGTGAATCAGTTTGATGGACTCGTCTCTGTGAATCAGTTTAATGGACTCGTCTCTGTGAATCAGTTTGATGGACTCGTCTTTTTGAATCAGTTTGATGGACTCGTCTTTTTGAATCAGTTTGATGGACTCACCTCTGTGAATCAGTTTGATGGACTCGTCTTTTTGAATCAGTTTGATGGACTCGTCTCTGTGAATCAGTTTGATGGACTCGTCTCTGTGAATCAGTTTGATGGACTCACCTCTGTGAATCAGTTTGATGGACTCGTCTTTTTGAATCAGTTTGATGGACTTGTCTTTGTGAATCAGTTTGATGGACTCGTCTCTGTGAATCAGTTTGATGGACTCGTCTCTGTGAATCAGTTTGATGGACTCGTCTCTGTGAATCAGTTTGATGGACTCGTCTCTGTGAATCAGTTTGATGGACTCGTCTTTTTGAATCAGTTTGATGGACTCGTCTCTGTGAATCAGTTTGATGGACTCGTCTTTTTGAATCAGTTTGATGGACTCGTCTCTGTGAATCAGTTTGATGGACTCGTCTTTTTGAATCAGTTTGATGGACTCGTCTCTGTGAATCAGTTTGATGGACTCGTCTCTGTGAATCAGTTTGATGGACTCGTCTTTTTGAATCAGTTTGATGGACTCACCTCTGTGAATCAGTTTAATTGACTCGTTTCTGTGAATCAGTTTGATGGACTCGTCTCTGTGAATCAGTTTGATGGACTCGTCTTTTTGAATCAGTTTGATGGACTCGTCTCTGTGAATCAGTTTGATGGACTCACCTCTGTGAATCAGTTTGATGGACTCACCTCTGTGAATCAGTTTGATGGACTCGTCTTTTTGAATCAGTTTGATGGACTCGTCTCTGTGAATCAGTTTGATGGACTCATCTCTGTGAATCAGTTTGATGGACTCACCTCTGTGAATCAGTTTAATTGACTCGTCTCTGTGAATCAGTTTGATGGACTCACCTCTGTGAATCAGTTTGATGGACTCGTCTCTGTGAATCAGTTTGATGGACTCGTCTTTTTGAATCAGTTTGATGGACTCGTCTCTGTGAATCAGTTTGATGGACTCATCTCTGTGAATCAGTTTGATGGACTCACCTCTGTGAATCAGTTTGATGGACTCGTCTTTTTGAATCAGTTTGATGGACTCACCTCTGTGAATCAGTTTGATGGACTCGTCTCTGTGAATCAGTTTGATGGACTCGTCTTTTTGAATCAGTTTGATGGACTCACCTCTGTGAATCAGTTTGATGGACTCGTCTTTTTGAATCAGTTTGATGGACTCGTCTCTGTGAATCAGTTTGATGGACTCGTCTCTGTGAATCAGTTTGATGGACTCACCTCTGTGAATCAGTTTGATGGACTCGTCTTTTTGAATCAGTTTGATGGACTTGTCTTTGTGAATCAGTTTGATGGACTCGTCTCTGTGAATCAGTTTGATGGACTCGTCTCTGTGAATCAGTTTGATGGACTCGTCTCTGTGAATCAGTTTGATGGACTCGTCTCTGTGAATCAGTTTGATGGACTCGTCTTTTTGAATCAGTTTGATGGACTCGTCTCTGTGAATCAGTTTGATGGACTCGTCTTTTTGAATCAGTTTGATGGACTCGTCTCTGTGAATCAGTTTGATGGACTCGTCTTTTTGAATCAGTTTGATGGACTCGTCTCTGTGAATCAGTTTGATGGACTCGTCTCTGTGAATCAGTTTGATGGACTCGTCTTTTTGAATCAGTTTGATGGACTCACCTCTGTGAATCAGTTTAATTGACTCGTCTCTGTGAATCAGTTTGATGGACTCGTCTCTGTGAATCAGTTTGATGGACTCGTCTTTTTGAATCAGTTTGATGGACTCGTCTCTGTGAATCAGTTTGATGGACTCACCTCTGTGAATCAGTTTGATGGACTCACCTCTGTGAATCAGTTTGATGGACTCGTCTTTTTGAATCAGTTTGATGGACTCGTCTCTGTGAATCAGTTTGATGGACTCATCTCTGTGAATCAGTTTGATGGACTCACCTCTGTGAATCAGTTTAATTGACTCGTCTCTGTGAATCAGTTTGATGGACTCACCTCTGTGAATCAGTTTGATGGACTCGTCTCTGTGAATCAGTTTGATGGACTCGTCTTTTTGAATCAGTTTGATGGACTCGTCTCTGTGAATCAGTTTGATGGACTCATCTCTGTGAATCAGTTTGATGGACTCACCTCTGTGAATCAGTTTGATGGACTCGTCTTTTTGAATCAGTTTGATGGACTCACCTCTGTGAATCAGTTTGATGGACTCGTCTCTGTGAATCAGTTTGATGGACTCGTCTTTTTGAATCAGTTTGATGGACTTGTCTTTTTGAATCAGTTTGATGGACTCGTCTCTATGAATCAGTTTGATGGACTCGTCTCTGTGAATCAGTTTGATGGACTCGTCTCTGTGAATCAGTTTGATGGACTCGTCTCTGTGAATCAGTTTGATAGACTCGTCTCTGTGAATCAGTTTGATGGACTCGTCTCTGTGAATCAGTTTGATTGACTCGTCTCTGTGAATCAGTAAATTTGACTCGTCTCTGTGAATCAGTTTGATGGACTCGTCTTTTTGAATCAGTTTGATGGACTCGTCTCTGTGAATCAGTTTGATGGACTCACCTCTGTGAATCAGTTTGATGGACTCGTCTCTGTGAATCAGTTTGATGGACTTGTCTTTTTGAATCAGTTTGATGGACTTGTCTTTGTGAATCAGTTTGATGGACTCACCTCTGTGAATCAATTTGATGGACTCGTCTCTGTGAATCAGTTTGATGGACTCGTCTCTGTGAATCAGTTTGATGGACTCGTCTCTGTGAATCAGTTTGATGGACTCGTCTCTGTGAATCAGTTTGATGGACTCGTCTTTTTGAATCAGTTTGATGGACTCGTCTCTGTGAATCAGTTTGATGGACTCACCTCTGTGAATCAGTTTGATGGACTCGTCTCTGTGAATCAGTTTGATGGACTCGTCTCTGTGAATCAGTTTGATGGACTCGTCTCTGTGAATCAGTTTGATGGACTCGTCTTTTTGAATCAGTTTGATGGACTTGTCTTTGTGAATCAGTTTGATGGACTCACCTCTGTGAATCAGTTTGATGGACTCGTCTCTGTGAATCAGTTTGATGGACTCGTCTCTGTGAATCAGTTTGATGGACTCGTCTTTGTGAATCAGTTTGATGGACTCGTCTCTGTGAATCAGTTTGATGGACTCGTCTTTTTGAATCAGTTTGATGGACTCACCTCTGTGAATCAGTTTGATGGACTCACCTCTGTGAATCAGTTTGATGGACTCGTCTCTGTGAATCAGTTTGATGGACTCGTCTTTTTGAATCAGTTTGATGGACTTGTCTTTTTGAATCAGTTTGATGGACTTGTCTTTGTGAATCAGTTTGATGGACTCACCTCTGTGAATCAGTTTGATGGACTCGTCTCTGTGAATCAGTTTGATGGACTCGTCTCTGTGAATCAGTTTGATGGACTCGTCTCTGTGAATCAGTTTGATGGACTCGTCTCTGTGAATCAGTTTGATGGACTCGTCTTTTTGAATCAGTTTGATGGACTCGTCTCTGTGAATCAGTTTGATGGACTCGTCTTTTTTAATCAGTTTGATGGACTCGTCTTTTTGAATCAGTTTGATGGACTTGTCTTTGTGAATCAGTTTGATGGACTTGTCTTTGTGAATCAGTTTGATGGACTCGTATTTTTGAATCAGTTTGATGGACTTGTCTTTGTGAATCAGTTTGATGGACTCACCTCTGTGAATCAGTTTGATGGACTCGTCTCTGTGAATCAGTTTGATGGACTCGTCTCTGTGAATCAGTTTGTTGGACTCGTCTTTTTGAATCAGTTTGATGGACTCGTCTCTGTGAATCAGTTTGATGGACTCACCTCTGTGAATCAGTTTGATGGACTCACCTCTGTGAATCAGTTTAATTGACTCGTCTCTGTGAATCAGTTTGATGGACTCGTCTCTGTGAATCAGTTTAATTGACTCGTCTCTGTGAATCAGTTTGATGGACTCGTCTCTGTGAATCAGTTTGATGGACTCGTCTCTGTGAATCAGTTTAATTGACTCGTCTCTGTGAATCAGTTTGATGGACTCGTCTCTGTGAATCAGTTTAATTGACTCGTCTCTGTGCATCAGTTTGATGGACTCGTCTCTGTGAATCAGTTTGATTGACTCGTCTCTGTGAATCAGTTTAATTGACTCGTCTCTGTGAATCAGTTTGATGGACTCGTCTCTGTGAATCAGTTTGATTGACTCGTCTCTGTGAATCAGTTTAATTGACTCGTCTCTGTGAATCAGTTTAATTGACTCGTCTCTGTGCATCAGTTTGATGTCTCTGTGAATCAGTTTGATTGACTCGTCTCTGTGAATCAGTTTAATTGACTCGTCTCTGTGCATCAGTTTGATGGACTCGTCTCTGTGAATCAGTTTGATGGACTCGTCTCTGTGAATCAGTTTAATTGACTCGTCTCTGTGCATCAGTTTGATGGACTCGTCTCTGTGAATCAGTTTAATGGACTCGTCTCCATAAATCAGTTTAATTGACTCATTTCTGTGAATCAGTTTGATGGACTCGTCTCTGTGAATCAGTTTAATTGACTCATCTCCATAAATCAGTTTAATTGACTCATTTCTGTGAATCAGTTTGATGGACTCGTCTCTGTGAATCAGTTTGATGGACTCGTCTCTGTGAATCAGTTTAATTGACTCGTCTCTGTGAATCAGTTTAATGGACTCATCTCCATAAATCAGTTTAATTGACTCATTTCTGTGAATCAGTTTGATGGACTCATCTCTGTGAATCAGTTTGATGGACTCATCTCCATAAATCAGTTTAATTGACTCATTTCTGTGAATCAGTTTGATGGACTCGTTTCTGTGAATCAGTTTGATGGACTCATCTCTGTGAATCAGTTTGATGGACTCGTCTCTGTGAATCAGTTTGATGGACTCGTCTCTGTGAATCAGATAGATAGGGTCATCTCATTGAATCAGTGCAATTGACTCAACTATGTTAATCAGTCTGATTGACTCATCTCTGTGAATCAGTTTGACTCATCTCTGTGAATCAGATGAATTGAGTCATCTCTGTGAATCAGTACAATTAACTTGTCTTTGTTAATTATTTTGATTGACTTGACTCTGAATTAGTCTGACTTGTCTCTGTAAATCAAACTAATTAACAAAATTGATTCAATCAGACTGATTCACAGAGATGAGTCAATCAGATTATTTCACAGAGATGAGTGTAACAGACTAATTTACAGAGATGAGTTGATGGACTCTCTGTGAATCAGTCTGATCGACTCCTTTCTGTGAATCAGTATAATTGTGAATTGGTTGGATTGACTCGTTTTTGTTAATCAGTTCTTCAATTTGTATCAGTGAGTCAGTTAATTTGGTCAATTGGCACAATTGATTTTTCTCTAAATCAGTTAAAATAACTCTTCTCAGTGAGTAAGTTCAACCAATTCATACCAGTGGATGTTATGAGTTCAGTTGACTCATCTTGTGAGAAACAATTCATTTGATTCACTGTCAGTTTTATTGAGTCATTCAAGTGTCCTTGGGGAATCACTTCAATTGATTTATCACTATGTCAAAATGCAATTGACTCAAATCAGTTCAATTGACTAAAATCAGTTGAACCAGTTTATACTAGCGAATCAGTTCGCTTGACGTGTTTCTGTAAATCAGTTGCATTAACTCACGTGAATCCATTCATATCAGTGAATCCGTTCAATTCACTCACCTCATTGAATCACTTTAGTCGGCTCTTCTCATTGAATCGAATCTTGTTCAGGACTCTGGATATTTGGAGATACTTGGAGACTTTAATGAGAGAAAGTTCTTGAGATATTTGCAGGAAGCGTTAATGAGAAACACTTTTTGACATTCAGAGCAGATCCTTCAGGCTTCATTTGAGTATGGCTTGCTGTAAAGGCAGCCACTTCTCATTTTTGTTATTCCTGCACAAGCTCAGGCTCTCCTGCATGAATAAGAGAGCAGGAAGTGCTGGAGGAAACACTTCCTGATTGCTCTGGCTGTATCTGATCTGGCTGCAGGGCGTGAAGTCTGGCTGGACAGCTGAAGAGCATGCCATCCGTCGCTCACAGAGAGACAAATAAAATAATATTGCCACGCTGCTTCCGGACTTTAAGGAACGTAAATGGCTTTCTCTTACTTTTGAACAACCACTGCAGTTAATTATTAGCACAACGATAAGAGAACTAATTGGATGGTTGTAGACTGAGTTGAACTTTGCTTCAAACCTTTAGCATTTGACTTCTTTATTAGAACGCACCCGCATGTTTAAATCTTAATATATTTCTTTCTACTTACAAAATGACTGACTGCCAACTAACATTTAGAATATGTTTATACTTCAAGTATCAAGAATGTGCTCTATCAGGCTCTGCAGAGCACCCTGACCAAAGGTTTGGGGAACTATCCCACTACACAAAATGCTATTTTCCCAAGAGGCTGAAATTCCAGAAATAGTGCAAACTTGGGAGCGGACTTTGTGAGAGGCTGGTCTCCCTCAGGTCCTGTCTGGAGTATCCAGCTGCCTATATTTGGTGACTGATGGGAACAGCACAATGTTCCAGTCAGAGAAGTGTCCAAGACTGATAAAAAAATATTTCATCAAACCTCTGATCCAGTGCCTAACTTAAAGTTTTAAAAAATCCTATTAATTTTTTTTTTCAAGTTAAATGGACTCGTTCATGTGAGTCAGTTTACTCATTTTGGTGCATCAGTTCAATTGACTCATCTCAAATAATTTCAGTTGACTCAATGAATCAGATAGATTGATGAGTGATCACCTGAGTGAGTCAAATCATCAATTTAACTGACTCGTCTTATTGAATCAGTTCAATTTTCTTATCTTGGTCAATTTGTAATGTTTGATTCGTATTTCTATGTTTGTGCATGTGACTCATTTGAGTGGATCACTTTAAATAGCCGCCATGAATCATTTCATTTCAGGTGATTCAGTCCAGAACAGATATCAACGCGTCCTAGTGGATCAGTTCAGGGACTCTGTTTAAGTGAACTTTGACTTTATTCTTTAACATTTTAAGAATACTCAAGCTAAGAATATTCTCATTAATTGACTCGTCTCATTTGAATCATCTAATCATTTGAATCATCTAATCATTTGAATCATCTAATCATTTGAATCATCTAATCATTTGAATCATCTAATCATTTGAATCATCTAATCATTTGAATTCATTTGAATCATCTAATCATTTGAATCATCTAATCATTTGAATCATCTAATCATTTGAATCATCTAATCATTTGAATCATCTAATCATTTGAATCATCTAATCATTTGAATCATCTAATCATTTGAATCATCTAATCATTTGAATCATCTAATCATTTGAATCATCTAATCATTTGAATCATCTAATCATTTGAATTTATTTGAATCATCTAATCATTTGAATCATCTAATCATTTGAATTCATTTGAATCATCTAATGACTCACTTCAATTGATTCATCTTGATAGGTCTGTTATTACAACTTTCGAGTTGAATAATCGCAATAAATTAGTCGATTTTTTTTAACTCATTTAATGAGTCACTTCCATTACCTTGTCTCTGTGAATCATGTCAGTTGGCTCATCCTGATAGGTCTGTCTAAATGACTCGGTTGAGTGTATCGCGTCAAGATGAGTCACTGCAGTTGACTCATGTCTTTAAATCACTTCAATTGCCTTGTCTCTGAATCATTTCAACAGATTTGTTTACATGAGTCACTTCAACTGACAAATCTCTGTGAATCACTTTAACTGGCTCATTTAAGTGAGTCATTTCAATTGACTCATTTAAGTGAAACACTTCGGTTGACTAATCCCAATATCTCAAATTAATCTTAGTGAATCAGCTCATTTGACTCATCAGGCTGAGTCACCTCAATTAACTCATCTCTGAAAGTCAGTTCAAATTGATTTCATGACTAGAAAAACTAGAAAATTCTATTTGTTTTATTTACTGATTGATCAAGTTGGAAGTGTTTATTTTTTGGACGTCGACGTTTAAGCTATACAATGCTTTTACAACGAGATTAATAGGCCTTTTCACATCCGAGCTACGATGAAATTCCAACAAAATGAATCTCAAACTGTGGCTTTCCATCACTCCTCTTTCTCTTTCCTGCCAATGGTTTGGTATTTAGTTCTTAAAATACATTTCCTCAAGTGTGATAACATCTAGGTGACCTCTCTCCCTGGGGCCATGGATGCAAGTGACTGCTTCCCAGTCTTCTGCAGACCCGAAACCGTCTTCAAAACTTTACAGTTTATACAACCTGACTTCTCGTTCAGGTCTGGTGGTGCGCCGTTTCTTTAAGGAGCACTTTGAGAGGAAACTAATGGCTGGAAGAAAAGCTACAAGTTTCCCGTCAGGAGAAAGTAATTATCTTCTGCTGCGCCGGACGACTGAACTTGTCAAAGCTGCCGCAGCTAATCAAGCGCTTCTTTATTTCCATTCACGAGCCGGCAGATAATGAAAGAGCGGTTTTATCTCTTAGTCTTTGATTGTTCTGCTGCATGGAGGTGCTCATGAGTGTGCAACAGTGTTTGCACAGCTACCGGGTTTCACAGAGCACTCTTCTGCTATTAGACTTGCAGATTCATGCAGTGTAATAAAGCGGAAAAGTAAAAGTAAATATGGATGGAGGCTGTTCTAATGGTAGCACAGAAGGGAGCGTAACGTTCTTTACTCCAACGGTTCCCAAACCAGGGTGCGCCTATCTCTGGGGCTGTGCAAGAAGCCCTAGAACAAGTGAGACTCTACAAACGGAACAAAAACAAAAAATGTGTATGTTTTCAATTGAGGTATAACTTTTTGACTTTAGATATCCTGTTTTGCAATGATTTAATAACATAAATTATTAACTCTCCGTTGATTTGGTTAATTCCGGCTTGACGACTTTTTAAATCTAATCATTCGGAAAATCCAATTTGGGTAAAGTAGTTTGCCAGCTGTGGAAAAATTATATATTGTTTTATCGTTAGTTCAGTCAAATGTGGCCACTTTAGGACAAAAATATTTGTAAAAATCAAACAAAAATGTTTGTACTTTGTGGGTTTGAGCGACTCGACTCAGTGAATCAGATCTTTTGTGTAACTTCTGTGAATCAGTTCAGCTGAATAGTCTTTGTGAATCAATTTAATTGTTTTGTTTCAGTGAATTACAATTTATTCACTTAAGTGAACCAGTTCAATTGACTCATCTTAATGATTCAAATCATTTGACTTTTAAATTGTTAAATTGACCCATCTAAAATCAGTTTAACCAACTTGTGTCAGTGTTGTCAGATAAATTCACTCATCCTTGTTAATACAAATTTGCGAGTCAACTCTATTGACCTGTTTGGTTAAGTCAGTTCAGTTGATTCATTTTGAATCAGTTCAATTGATTTGTGTCAGTGATAGTCAGAGACAGATAACTTGACTCATCTCAGTTCATCTTAACCTAAATTAACTTAATTAACTTGTCTCTATGAATCAGTTGCTTATACTCAGTGAATCATATCTGCTGACTTGTTTGAGTGAGTCAGTTCAGTAGACTCATCTTGAATTGTTTCAATTGATTTTAATCAACGAAAGGCATAATATGATTTGTTATTTAACTTATATTTGAATCAGTTCACTTGACTTGCCTCTGTGAATCAATTCTATAGATTTGAGCGAGTTAGTTCATTTGGTTCATTCTGGTGAGTCAACTCTACAGACTTGTTTTAAGTGAATCAGTTCAGTTGGCTCATCTCTATGAATTAGTTAAGTTGACTAGTTTTTGTGAATCAGTTCAGTTGACTCATCTATGTGAATCAGTTCAGTTACTTAATCTCTATGAATCAGTTCAGCCGACTCATCTCTTTGAATCAGTTCAATTGGCTCACATTGGTGAATCAGTTCAGTTGGCTCATCTCTATGAATTAGTTCAGTTGACTCTGTTTTTGTGAATCAGTTCAGTTGACTCATCTATGTGAATCAGTTCAGTTGACTCATCTATGTGAATCAGTTCAGTTACTTCATCTCTGTGAACCCGTTCAGCCGACTCATCTCTTTGAATCAGTTCAGTTGACTCATCTATGTGAATCAGTTCAGTTGACTCATCTATGTGAATCAGTTCAGTTGACTCATCTTGGTGAATCAGTTCAGTTGACTCATCTCTGAATCAGCTCAGATGACTCATCTCGGTGAACATAGTGGAATCGCAGGAAAAGTCCAACTTGCATTACATGTATTGAATAATACATGATCCTGATGAGTTTTAATATGATGGTTACCCGACCATCGTGTGATTCACTCAAACCCTAAGCGCTCCTGACTGGAGGCGGCTCAGAGAAGCAGTGGACGGCATGCTCATGCTGTGTTTTTGGACACCGACCCTCACACAGGTGCTCTGAGCTGATAACAGCAGGCTGTCAATCACAAAGAAAACCCGAGTGCCTTATTCTCTCTTCATCCTCTGTCCCGTACCTCTCATTATACCTGCTTTAACCCTGTATAGAGAGCGCTCTGAAATCCACTTTCATCTTTAGGGCCAGTGAAAGGTAAACATGTCACAGGGTGCTTCCCTGTTATGAATATTAAATTACCAGCAAATATTTTCAGCAAACAGAAACTAGGATGAGTATTATGCTGCAGAGGGATGTAAATAATTCTGTTAATTCATGTTCAGGGATTAGCCTTCATCTATTGAGTATATGCATTTTTCACTTTTCATGCAAGCATACACACTTTTAGCATTAACCATTCATGTTCCAGGGTTAGCCCTTCTCATTTAATGACTGCAGCATTCATTCATCTTCATGTCAGCTTTCTTCCCTTTCGGGGGTCGCCACAGCGGAATGAACCGCCAACTCTCTGGCATATGTTTTAAGCAGCGGATGCCCTTCCAGCCGCAATGACTGCAGCATATTTTCTATATTTAACTATTCATTTTTGGAGGTTAGCCCTCTTCTAATGAGTGCATTTTTATATTTAACTATTCATGTTCTGGTGTTATCCCACCTCTAACGAATGCGTGCAGACTTTAATCTTTAACCAATCATGTGCCGGGGTTAGCCCTGCGTTATTAAGCTACAGCGGAATGTTAATAATTCTGTTAATTGTGTTCCAGGGTTAACCTTCCTCTTCCCACGTCTAATGAGCGTATGCACATTTTTATCTTTAACCGTTCATACTTTGGGGTTACCCCTCCTCTTTTAATAACTGGATGCGTTTTTGTTACCATTCATGTTCTGGGGATTCGCCTTCCTCTAATGAGTGCGAACACATTTTTATCTTTAACCATTCATGTTCCGGGATTCGCCTTCCTCTAATGAGTGCGAACACATTTTTATCTTTAACCATTTCATGTTCTGGGGTTCGCCTTCCTCTAATGAGTGCGAACACATTTTTCATCTTTAACCATTCATGTTCCGGGGTTCTCCTTCCTCTAATGAGTGCGAACACATTTTTATCTTTAACCATTCATGTTCCGGGATTCTCCTTCCTCTAATGAGTGCGAACACATTTTTATCTTTAACCATTCATGTTCTGGGGTTCGCCTTCCTCTAACAATTGCGAGCACATTTTTATCTTTAACCATTCATGTTCTGGGGTTCGCCTTCCTCTAACAATTGCGAGCACATTTTCATCTTTAACCATTCATGTTTCGGGGTTCTCCTCTCTTTATCTCTCTCTATCTCCTCTCTTTTTCTCTCTCTTTCTCCGCCTCCTCTGACTTTCTCCTCCTTTCTCTCTCTCTCTCCTCTCCTCCCCTCTCTTTCTTTCTCTCTCCCTCTTCTCTATCTCCATCTCTCCTCGTCCTCCTCTCTTTATCTCTCTCTATCTCCTCTCTTTTTCTCTCTCTTTCTCCGCCTCCTCTGACTTTCTCCTCCTTTCTCTCTCTCTCTCCTCTCCTCCTCCTCTTTCTTTCTCTCTCCCTCTTCTCTATCTCCTCTCTCCGCTCCTCGTCCTTCTCTCTTCTTTCCTCGTTCGCTCCTCTTTTTTTCTTCTCTTTCTCCGCCTCCTCTTTTGACTTTCTTCCTCCTTTCTCTGTATCATCTCCCTCTCCTCTCTCCTCCTTGGGGTCTCGGTGTGCTCTTCCTCTTCTTCCTCCTCTCCTTCTCTCTTTCTTTTCTTCTTTCTTCTCTTCTCTCTCTCACTCTCCTCTCCTCTCTCTCTCTCACTTGTATGACTTGTTTTTATGAATCTCATGAACTGCTTTCATAATAAATCATTTCACGTAATAAATAATCACTCTATATCGATATATTCATTTTGATTATTTCACAATGATACTATCGCAACGCTGTTCATGTCAAAAACGTAGGAAACATCAGTGAATGAATCTTAATGAAAAAAGTGTTTATATATGTTTGGTCCGAATCAGCCGTCACAATGTGTTCACATAAAATCCAGACGGTCGCACTAACACTGGTGGACATCTTCAATCTGGCAACATCGTTCGGTGTGCTTGTGCTGGTAATGCGGCCATGCGAAGGGCAGCTGAGGAA
>UELW01000368.1:0-23840 GCA_900490495.1 Danionella dracula
CCGCGCGCGCGCGCCGTTCGCCCCCGCGTTGGCCGCGCGCGCGCCGCGCGCTTCCTTTCGGCCTCCCGCGCGCGCGCCCGCGTTCGCCTTCGGCGCCCCGCGCACGCCCCGCGCGCGGCGACGCCGTTCGCCCCGCGTTCGACTCGCTCTCACGTTCGCCGCGCGCGCCGCGCAGCGCCGCGCGCTGCGCGTTCGCCTTCTGCGCGCGCGCGCCTGCGCGCGCGCGCCCGCCTCGCGCCGGCGCGCCCCTGGCGCGCTGTTCGCCGCGTTCGCGGGGTGCCTCTTCTTTTTTTCTGGTTTCCCCCGCCGTCAGTCTGCCTCTTCGGCTCCCCCCCAGGTCCCGGCTCGTCTCGCGGGGTCCCTCTTTCTTCTCCTCTTTCGAGGGGGTCCTTGTTTCGTAAGACCAAAAGCGGGGAAGGGGAAAAGAAAGTAAGGCAGCACGCGGCTTTAAAAAATGAGTTTTTAGGGATTTCTTACAACGATGTTCAAGGAAAGTCTGCTAAAGGAAGCAAGCTTGACCTGGCCGCGTGTGGAGCAACAAAGATGGCTGCCACTCAGGGACGCGCAAAGGAAAGTGTGACATCTTTGAGTCCCGCTCAGCAAAATGAACCAATCTTTTTTCGGGTCATTTCGTTAATTTCATTCATTTTTGTAAAATACCAATAAAATGTTGTGTTTCTTTCCTCACTCATTTAGTAGAGAGAGAGAGAGAGAGAGAGAGAGAGAGAGAGAGAGAGAGAGAGAAAGTGATTCCAAGTTTTGGCTGATGGCAGACACAAATACGAGCCTTTTCTGACTAATAAACTCATTCTTTGGTTTTCGCTCTTCTCTGACATTGTTTACCAGAGCGGTTCATCATAAAAAAGGAGCTACACTAGCGATTAATCCGATTGGTCAGTGGGTGGAGCTAAGATTGTGGCCGTAGTTAAGAACAACGAGCCGTTTTCAGCTCAGAAAATAAAGAAGTACAAGATTACTCAAACACGCGTGAACTAATCTGAATATTAGTGACTCGGATCTTTGAGTCCCGCTCAGCAAAATGAACCAATCTTTTTTCGAGTCATTTCATTCATTTTAGTAAAATACCAATGAAATGTGTGTTTCTTCCCGAACACATTTACTATATACACAAACGCGAATCACACTCCAAAATAAGACACTATAATATGATAAATATTATATACTATAAAATATTTTACTTCAGTCTACCTGAGACCTGGTTCAGCTCAGCTCTGATCTGACTTTAGGTAAAAGTCTCATTCGTTCAAACATTTTTGTTCAGAAATATTTGTCTCGTTCCTCACATTTCTTCTCTCTGATGTTACCGAGAGCAGTCCGGCCCCGGGGCCTTCCGTCTGGTGACGCTCCTAATATTTAATATTTACCAACACAATATGAGCCGGAAACCTAAAAGATTCGTTCTTTTCCCGAGTCCTTCGGCTCTGTTCTCTTGTCATTAATGATGAGCACGTTACGCTCAGAAACCAGGAGGATGCTGCGCATGCGCCTCTGAACGAATCACTCTCAGACACGATTCCTTCCTACGGAGTCACATTAAAGAGTCGTTCAAAAAGAATGAATCGTTCATGAACGACGCATCACTAAAGTCTGGTGCGTGACAACCAAAACACTCATCTTCCCCTTGGAACTCTTCAAAGCTTATAAAAACTAAAGTGAGTTGAGTTCAGTGGTGTTTGATTGTTGCATCAAAATATCAGCCGCGCTCTGATTTCTCAGCTTTAATAAATGCTTTAACAAACTGTAGTTTTTATTTATGTATGCACCAAGGGCCTGAGGGTAACGCAATTTCAATTCTCTGTATGTATGCACTGTACGTGTGGCAGAATTGACAATAAACACACTTGAACTTGATCTCTGCACGATTATTCAGGGTTCTTACCATTTTTGGTACCGGACTCTTGATGGAGCCTTGCGGAAGAGGGGGAGTCTTCACTGCACACCTGCAGAAGGAAAATAAAGAATAAAAACCTAACTCCATGGCGCCACCTCTTGTCTAAAGTTTCAATGACTCCTGAAGCCGCGTATCGCAGAAAGAATTTTCCTCTGAATCCCTGACTCCTGATAAGGTCAGGTTTTCATTCCGCTAGAGTTCTCCGGTGCTCTGACGAGGAGCTGCCAGCACGCTGAAGCTTCGCTCATGCTGAAGAGCAGAAAGCAGGAGCGAAGACGTTCTACATGTGAAGTCAATGAGAACACGCGAGTACACGCAGACCAGCCGAGCTGATTTTGATTCGTTGCGCTGCGGAGAATGACCTCAAAAAAACTCTCTCCAGAGGACAACGTGAAGCTGAACGTGGAAGAACAGGGTTAGGGTGAGATAATAAAGAGCTTGAGATAATAAACGGTTTAATAAAAATAAACGTATCAATCATGAATATTTCCATGTGTTTAATTTTTTTTTTAAATAAAAATCAATATACATGCTTAATATAGTTTTATTATATATATTTAAATATAATTTACCATCTACATTTCTATATTTAAAAATATATATATATATATATATATATATATATATATATATATATATATATATATATTTACATACAGGGATAAGATCAAATGTAAGACATTTTAAGACGGTTAAGAATTAAAGTTAAGACCCATATCATAATACTTTGAGATTTTTGAGCATTTACCAAGGTTTTCTAGACTCTGGCACCCTCAACTGTCATTTTTCTTTTTTTATCATTTAGAAGCATTTTTTTCAATCTCTGGCAACCCCAAGCAACAACAAAAAAACAAAAAAAAAAAAAAAAAAACTCATATCTGATGCACTTTACAAGAGCTGTGAGAGATTTTTTAAGGACCTAGAACAGTGAATTTAAGACTTTTTAAGACCTTAATAAGTGTATAAGTGAGTTTTTTAAGTGTAGGTCTAGCTTATAATGACACTCCAACAGTACAGCGCTAGTTTAGCAGCTAAAGCTAACGGAGTGTCATTATATTCCCAGTGTGAGGAGAAAACGTGAAGCTAAGCAGATTCTCCTCCTCTGCAGATAGCTCTCCTTCAGCATCTTCCTCTTCTTTCAGCTCTCTTCAGCTCCAAATACAGCAGCTCTTTGTTAGCTTTAGCTGCTAAACTAGCGCTTGGAGTTGAAGAGAGCTACTGAGAGAGAGAGCTATCTTAAGAGGAGGAACCTGAGACTGAAGCTCCTCCTCCTGTTTCATGCAGCATGAAAGACGAAACTCCGCGGCAGCCAGCGCCCGTGATGAAAGTATGTGATCTTTTTTAAAATATCCACGTCAACCGAGAAGATCTCTGATAGGCGATAGAGTATAGTTTTTGCAACTTTCGAGTCTGAATGAAGCAAACCGGAGGAGCAGATTGTTCTGAGAGCGAGGGATCCATCGAAACCTCGTAAACTGTTAATCCTTCATAAAATATTAACAACTCAAGCTATTTCTTCTCCTTCAACAATGATGAACAAAGGGAACAACAATAACAAAACAACAAACCCTTCATGCCACAGTTTAACCCCTGTCTGTGAATATATTCACACGTAAATAGATTTAACTATAGTAAATATTTCTGTAGGCTATAGATATTTATTGTAAACATATAAACAATTTAATCAACTAAATATTATTTTACATCGACTAAAACTAGACCTAGACCGTTTATTATTTGATGGCTAAAACGTTTTTGTTTTTTCTCGACTAAAACGGTCCAATTTTTAATTGGCTAAAATGTGACTCAAACTAATTATAGTTTTCGCCAAAAACACTACGACTAAAACTGAGGTGCACGCACGATTAAGTTCCACACTCCAAAAGCAGACACCCATCATGCTCTCCGAGGAGAGCTGCTGCCGGCGTCAGAGCACACGCCTGGAAACACCAGCTTCATGAGGCTTCCGGTGGAACGCTGACCTCAGGCGTTTGTGGAGGTAGCGAGGTGTCAGATTTACTAACCAGCGCGCCTCAGGTTCCCTGTGCTCAGTGGCTCACCTTCTCCGTGGTGCCTCCGTTGGCTGACAGAGAGTTCCTCTCCCAGGGCAGCTTGTTCTTTGCCTTGCCGGCGCTCACGATCCTCCTCTGAGGAGCCTCGTCCACCTCCGCGTCCGCGCTCACCTTCCCCTGTGGCTGAGCAAACGCCAGGCTCAGGTTTACACGCGTGAAACAGAACAGCGGGCGTGTGGAGCAGGGTGCGTGGCGGGCTCCGTCCTCACCTGAGCGCTGTGCCGGCATGCTCCGTTCAGAACCCAGTCCAGGTCCGCTCCGGAATGCTGGGAGCGTCGCTGTCCGGGTTTGGGCAGCGCGAGAGCGTACTCCACGGTTCCTTCGGGGGAGATCAGAGGAAGCATGTGACGGGTTCTCCGCGCTTGCACCGCCTCCATCAGTCCCTTAGAACCCTCCGCCTACAGGTGAGGAGAAGAAAAAACCTGGAATACGTTCTACGAGACCTTCGCTCTGGGAAACACCTGATCTACTGGTTTTTAAACAACACTATCGCCTTTGCTCTCTGACATCTGGCTTTTTTTATATGCGTACAAAGCAAGAATCGTTTGTTCTTTAATAAATAAAAACAAATCGGCAAATGTATCCTCCGCAAATCACACTCTCTAAAAATTATGAATATAAAAATAGTCAGCAATAAATCCGATACTCGAAGAATTGAGAACTAAAAACTACAAAAAAAAAAAAAAGAGTCAGGTCATCTACATGACTACGTTTCCCTAAATTCTTGAATGCCATTTTTTTTGTTATGGAGGACAAATATTTATTAATAAATGTACAACTAAAAGTACAAGTGATTGCTTAAACAACAAAAATAAATCAATAGGTAAATGCTTAAATAAAAGAATCAATGAAAAAATGGTGGACAGGACTTTCAGGATGAGGAATAAAATACTTATGATGCTGTAAAAAACGTATTATACAGTAAAATCAACTTATTTTGCTTTAAAATGTTATAAAAAATTACTTACTCTGCTGTAAAATCTACTTACTATGCTGTTAAAACCACGCAGTATGTCGTAAAAATTAGTTTTTATACTGTAAAATGTACATCGATTCTCGTAACAGTGACTCATTAAGATGTAAAACATATTAAGTAGATCAGAAAAATAATTTATAATGCTATAAAACCTAAAACGTTGTGTTGTGTTATAAAAACGAGTCATTGTGTCGGAAACACTATTTAATGTGTCGTTAAAAATGACACATTATGCTGTAAAAAAAACAATGTATACCATAAAAACGACCTACTATGTCGTAAAATCTACTTATTATGTCATCAAAACGACATAATAAGTGGGTAAAAAGACTTATTATGCTGTAAAAACAACTTCTCATAAAAACCATAACAACCTGTCGTAATGGTTTTTACGATATAATAAGTCATTGTTACGACATAAACAAGTGGAAAAGCCTGAAAAGCCCCTGAAGGTGAGGTACCTCCATTCTCAGCTCCACGTTATTGACAGCCTTCACCAGCGGCTGCTTCCTCCCGTTGTCCAGACAACAATCGAGCACGGCGACCGCCTCCATCGCCGCGTGACGCACCCGCCTCTTACAATCCAGGAGACACGGCGCCACCTCGCCGCACAGCGCGGGGATGTCGAAATCCTGCCGCGGGTGCCGGAGCAGCGCCGCGATGATAATATGGATGGTGTCCTCGCGAACGCGGGAGTTTCTGTGCTGGATGTGAGGCAGCACCAGCTCCAGGACCCGCTGCGGGCCGAGCGCCTGCATCAGCGCATGGAAGATGCGCATGTACTCCTGCCGCGTGAGGCTCCGGGGGTCCCCCAGCGCCATGAGGGTCAGGGGGACGATCTCCTGGTAGTACTTCTCCACCTGAGCCTCCAGCTTGAGCACCAGCACCCGGGTGAGCTGCAGAGCACCGTGCTGCACCTTGAAGTTGCAGTCCTCCAGCAGCCTACAGAGATTAGATTGGAAAAGTGGATTTTACGCTTTAAAAAAAACTTTTCTTCACAAAAGTCAATCATTTAGAATCTGATACAGCTTTAGCTAGTTTGTTAGAAGTAGAATTTTTTTTAAATTTGCAATAAGTTAGAGGATGGAAATGACATAGCATGCCGTAAAAATGTTAAAAAATGATTATGCTGTAAAATGCCATGGTATGCGGTAGAACCTAGTATGCTCTCTCTAGGTTCTTCAGCCGATTCGATCCATCTATTTCAGTGACACCAGAAGAAACGAACCGTTTAGAACAATTGTGAGGAGCCAGGGTTTAGGCATCAAAAACCTAAGATGAGCCTCACCTCCGGAGGAAGCTGATGAAGTCCAGAACGGCTGATTCAGGGAGCTCCAGAAGGTCGAGTCTCTCCAGAATCTTCTTCAGCTGCTCCACGGCGCTGGTCCGGTTCTGGAAGTTCTGCTGATCCAGGAGCTGCTGGTGGAGCTCCGCTGGGATCAAGCCGAACAGCATCATCGTGGGTCTCCGGTGCTCAAAGACACGGAGGAGCTGAAGAAACTCTCATGATGGGGAGGAGGACCAGTCAAAGAGGATCTCACATCATGCACAGAAGCAGACCTGAAAGTGTGTCCAGACATGAAAATGAGTTTACGCCCTGACGAAAGTACTCAGGACATTTTCCAATCTCTGTCAGCTGTGGTGTCCCTCAGGGATCTATTTCAGGTCCAAATTAGTTTTCATTCCTATCTCCTCTCCGCTGGATACCATAATTTACCCTCTGCTTATAAAAGCTCAGAGCATGCAGCGTATACATTTAAAATGTATATCTAATCAAACCATCCAACTAAAATTTGACTTTTGTCAAACAGTTATTTATGACACATGCTTGGTATTGTGAAAATACTCCTCTCTCAATTTTTGTCCTGCAGTCACCAAAAGCAACGAGAAGCCACTAGAGACATTGATGATGCTAAACTGTGAGCTAATTTTTGATATCTAGAAGAGGTCCCTCATGATTAGGGGGTAAAGAGCAGTGAAGAATTGCACACAGGAAGTGGACGTAACCTTGTTATGCACTGTTTGGTTTTTATGAAGCTTCAGGGTTCAATGATGATCACACTGGTGTGACAGAGTGAGAAAACTCACAAGTTTACAACAGGAATTAATCATAGACCGCATTCAATATGGACTTAGCGTCCACAATTCCTGTAATTATGCAGAACTTTTGGCTTAATATATCTTAAACAAATAAATGTTTGTTTACATAAATAAACTCCGCCTGTTTATGAAGCTCAAAACTAGCAATCTGAATCAACAAACCTCAAGAACAAAGGGTTAGAATGTGTGTGTGTGTGTTTTTTCCAGCTCCAAAGTTGGTCAGTTTTAACATTAGAGTGAACGAGAACTTGCTCACTTCTGGAGTCTTCTGGAGCTCAAGGAACTGCAGTTCAGTCACTTCCTGTTACAGAACGAGAGGGAGAGCGTGAGGGTCAGAAAACCTCTCCATCTTCCTCCTCGGATACCCATACATCAATACATCCACGCCAAAAACCAAATGACACCCCGTTAAAGGTGGGGTCTGAAGCTCTAAGAACCAAACTAACCAATTAGAAGAGCTATTAAAATAGGGATGATACGCTATTGGTCAATTCATCCACGCCAAAAACCAAATGACACCCCTGTAAAGGTGTGGTATGCAATTTTAAAGAGCACTTGCAGGGCCGAGTGACGTCAGAAAGTCTCAGAACCAAACCAACCAATTAGAAGAGATATTAAAATAGGGATGATACAGTATTGGTCTAGGGGGGTGCTTGTTTGGGCTATTTAAAACCCCAGCGTTTGCTCCTAGAAATGGCATCCCATAACTTTAAAACTATAAAACACAAGCATGGAACAGAACAAATGTGTATTAGTGTGTGTTCTGTCAGCTGTCTCTGAACCTTTCTGAGCTGATCTGTAGCAGCTGTGTCATTAAAATAGGAACACAGCTGCCTCAAAAACTCACTTTAGACAAATAAAATCCCTAAAAACATTCAGTCAAATATTCGATGAATTGCCATCGGTTTACTAAAAACCACTTGTGGATCTTCGCACATTTGATTATACATTATTAATTCAATTTACACAGTGCAACCACTGTTTACGACTCTAACGTTATGTGTTTAACAAATATGTGATAGTAAATTAAATTAAATAAGAATTTCTGAGCAGTTTTACCCCTTGTGCCGAGTTTCCACGACAACACACGACGCGATTCGTCAGAAGAATTGAACATAAATAAACTATCGGGGTTTTTGCAGAGGTAAGACACCATTTGGAGTGCCTTGTGTGTAAAAAATCAAACCTTTAAATGCAGATTCCAAAGGTTGTGAACCGCTTCGGTCCGGAATCGTTTCCACTCTCGGCTCCGTTCGGTCTGATTCACGGTATCCTCGCTTTCCGAGTTTTATCGTCACTGATTTCCCTTTCTCGGGAGCGTATCTGCCAAAATTTCGCTTTTTTTCGTTCAAATACTTCTTTTCCCTTTGCTTCCATCTCAACACACAACCAAAATGGCGCTGATAGCAGCACAACCAGCCGCTGCCATGGCGACGCAGTCCTTCACATCACGCGGGCTCGGAGACGTGGTGCAGTCTGGGAGATGTGGTTCATTGGGGCCACCTGGTTTCTTTGGGAGGTTGTGAATGTGGCTGGTTCCATAAAAATATACATTGTTTCACGTTTACTCACATATCATTGAAACTATTTCGAGCCCTTTATTCTATACCTTTGTTGCAAACAATGTAGTATGCCATGATTAAAAAAGATAATCTTCAACACTCACTGTTAGCATGACTAGTTTTCGATTAAACAAATGGACCAAAACACATTGAAAAAGTAAAAAAAAATGTAAACCATAGATTGAGCAAATCTATAAATTTGGTACGTAGTTGTTTCTAATTGCCTCGTCGTCAATGCTAAATTTCTAGGCTTAAGTTTAGTGAAATAAATACCTCTTTGCAGTTGTCAAAAAGGGTAGCCGGAGAGCAGTAGACATTAAACTTGTTATTTGGTCACTTTAACATCAGAAGTGTGTGGAATTTGCTCCCAAAGTTCTAGGGGCCTGTTGAAGAACTACAGTTTCAGTTATTTCCGGCTCGATGGAACACAAACAATTTTCCGGCTCAGAAATTTCAATATTTAGAACTATAGCATTACAAAAAACTATACACACTTTTCTATAAAAAAATATATATTACAAAAATCGGAACGGTTGCGATCGTTTCGTGGTTTCCCGGAAGTGACGTAGGTGCTGATCGGTGTTTGTTTTCCTGACAGTCGCGGACGCGCTACGCATCAAACTGCCAGAAACCAGCCTTACACACAGGTAAAAAATATAATAAAACACATCAGAGCACGATTCACGATGTATTAATACCTTTCTGAGTGCGTGCAATGAACGCGTTTGGGCTGAGGCGAGCTCGAGCCGCGCAGGCTAATGCTAGCCTTCGTTAATTGCCCCTAGCTCGTTCACGAGTCAAAAATTAAGAGGATTTAAAAAATCTGTCATGATCTCTGATCATAATTGATACCGAGTGCTCGTTTAATGCGTGTTAAACCCATTGAACAGCCATGACTGTCATGTTGTGAATTGTTATAAATAATTGTGTTTAGCATGAGATGTAACGCTAGTTAAATTAGCTGATCATGGTTATTTTAGGCTTTTTATGTTTAGAAATTAAATGTTATGACTTGCATTCAGTGTGGCGTGGTATTTAACTATTGTTTAATATAATAAGACATGTTTTTGCTAAAGTAATCGTTTTATTCTGTGTATTGTCTGTAATATTGTTGATGTAGATGTTGTTTTCGTTTATTTTGGTGCTGTGCTCTGCACAATTTTATTTTAGGTCATCTCTATTCTACACTATTAGGTCATCTCTATTCTAGAGCATCTCCAAACCAACAAGAGGCAGGTGTATTTGTGACAAAAAGAAAATGGCCACTTTAATCCTTACAAACTATTTTACATATTTGATCTCTTGCGTATCAGGTTGCGCGTCTATGTTCTCCAGTTAACCGAATTTCATCCTGTTGACTCTCTTGAGTGGTGTGAAAAAGAAAGCAGGACTATTCATTGTCGGTTCATCAAACTATTTTAAATGTTTAAAAAGGTGTTAACATCACAGGTTTCACCAGTTTGTCTACTTCCTTGTTTACCTCCGACCCAATGTGCTGGGAAGCCTGCGCATCTTTTCCCCGGTGTTTGACGTCGGTGTATTTTAATATACTTGCATCTTGACCTTAAAGTGATCTTAAGAAACTTTTTCCCTCCACGTCGTCTGTCGTCATGGAGGAGCATAAATATGTGCGTAAGCGAAGTAATCCCAGAGCGACGATCTCTTGAAATGCATGTGCAGATGGATCAGCTCTCCAGCCTGACGCGTCCTCACTCGGAGCAGCTGCTGCAGGGCCTCCAGGGCCTCCGCCAGGACGGCCAGCTGTGTGACGTGATCCTGCGCGTGGGCGAGAGCAAGATCCACGCTCACAAGGTGGTGCTGGCCTCCATCAGCCCCTACTTCAGAGCCATGTTCACCGCCAACCTGAGCGAGAAGGAGACGTCGACGGTGGAGTTCCAGTGCGTCGACCAGGCAGCGCTCAAGGTGAGAGAGAGAGGAAGTTAGCGTTGGGGGAAAAAAGATCAAGAAAGTCTGAGAGAGATTCAGTTGTAGAGAAAAAGGGAAGTGGGTGAAGAGAGAGAGAGAAAGAAAGAAAAAGAGGGGGAGAAATGGGTTATATAAAGAGAGTGAGGCAGTTGGTGGAGAGAAAAAGTTAGGGGAGAAAGGGAAGGAACAACATAAGAGAGGGGGAGGAAGGAAAAGACAGCAAGACAGATTGATGAAAGGAAGAGGGAGAGAGGTAAGGACTGGGCTTGTGTGGGAGAGAGAGAGAGAAGGAAGAGACAGAGGGAGAAGGGAGAGAGAAGAAGATAGAAGGAAGGAAGGAAGAAACAGGGGAGATGGATTGGAAAAGAGAGGGGGAAGGAAGGAAGGAAGGAAGAAAGAAAGAAAGAGAGGCAGTGGGAAAAGGACAAGAAAAAGAGGGAGAAGATAGGCATATAGATAGAAGGAAGAGAGGGGGAACGAAAAGACAGTGGGAAAAGGAAGAGATAGGAAGGCAGCCAAGTGGAAGAGGGGAAGGAAGAGGTAGAGCGGTAAGAAAGGAGAGAGAAAGAGATGAAAGGGAGTGATAGAATGGGTGAGTGGAGTAGACAGAGAGAAGGAAGAGAAAAAGAGGGAGAAGGGAGAGGGGGAAAGAGGAGAGAGAAAGATAGGGAAGGAAGGAAGAAAGAGATAGACTTGGAGAGTAGGGAATGGAGAGAGAGAGATGAAGCAAGAGGGTAGCAGAGAGAGAGAGAGAGAGATATGGAGTGAGAGGGTAAGAGAGAGAGAGAGATGAAGCAAGAGGGTAGCAGAGAGAGAGAGAGAGATATGGAGTGAGAGGGTGAGAGAGAGAGAGAGAGATATGGAGTGAGAGAGAGAGAGAGAGATGAAGCAAGAGGGTAGCAGAGAGAGAGAGAGAGAGAGAGAGATATGGAGTGAGAGGGTAAGAGAGAGAGATGAAGCAAGAGGGTAGCAGAGAGAGAGAGAGAGAGAGAGAGATATGGAGTGAGAGGGAGAGAGAGATGAAGCAAGAGGGTAGCAGAGAGAGATATGGAGTGAGAGGGTGAGAGAGAGAGAGAGATGAAGCAAGAGGGTAGCAGAGAGAGAGAGAGATATAGAGTGAGAGGGTAAGAGAGAGAGATGAAGCAAGAGGGTAGCAGAGAGAGAGAGAGAGAGAGAGAGAGAGAGAGATATGGAGTGAGAGGGAAGAGAGAGAGAGAGAGATGAAGCAAGAGGGTAGCAGAGAGAGAGAGAGAGAGAGATATGGAGTGAGAGGGTAAGAGAGAGAGAGAGAGAGAGAGATATGGAGTGAGAGGGTAAGAGAGAGAGATGAAGCAAGAGGGTAGCAGAGAGAGAGAGAGAGAGAGAGAGAGATATGGAGTGAGAGGGTAAGAGAGAGAGAGAGAGATATGGAGTGAGAGGGTAAGAGAGAGAGAGAGAGAGAGATGAAGCAAGAAGGTAGCAGAGAGAGAGAGAGAGAGATGGAGCGAGAGGATAACAGAGGGAGCGAGAGAGAGAGAGAGATGGAGCGAGAGGAAATTAAGTGTTTTATTCTGAACCTGGATATAAGAGAAGCTGTTTTTAATAAATATTGTGTTCTCAACGTTTAATGCCAAAGCTTTAAATCGATTGCTGCTCAGCCCTCCTTAAACCTTAGGCGTTTCTCTGTCTGTCTCTCCCACACTCCCTCTCTCTCTGTCTCTCTCTCTCTGTCTCTCTCTCTCTGTTCTCTCTCTCTCTCTCTCTCTCTCTCTCTCTCTCTCTCTCTCTCTCTCTCTCTCTCTCTCTCTCTCTCTCTCTCTCAGGCCATCGTGGAGTACGCGTACACCGGCACCGTCTTGATCTCGCAGGAGACGGTGGAGTCCCTGCTCCCGGCGGCGAACCTCCTGCAGGTGCGGCTGGTGCTGGAGGAGTGCTGCAGCTTCCTGGAGAGCCAGCTGGACGAGGGCAACTGCATCGGCATCTGGCGCTTCGCAGAGACCTACGGCTGCCACCAGCTCTGCCTCGCCGCCACCAAGTTCATCTGCCGGCACTTCGAGGAGGTGTGCGTGACCGAGGAGTTCCTGGAGCTCACGCACGCCGAGCTGTACGAGATCGTGTCCAGCGACGACCTGAACGTGCTCGGCGAGGAGACAGTGAGCGCTTGTCTTATTTCCACTTTTAACACCGTCCAGCTCCGGCTGAACTCGCTCTGTTTCAGGTGTTCTTCGCCATCGAGTCCTGGGTGAAGTACGAGTCTGCGGAGAGGCAGCAGCATCTGGGCCAGCTGCTGCATTGCGTCCGGCTGCCGCTGCTGAGCGTCAAGTTCCTGACGCGACTCTACGAGGCCAATCACCTGATCCGGGACGACCACGCCTGCAAGCATCTGCTGAACGAGGCGCTGAAGTACCACTTCATGCCCGAGCACCGGCTCTCCTTCCAGACCGTGCTCTGCACGCGGCCGCGCTGCGCCCCGAAAGTGCTGCTCGCCGTCGGGGGCAAAGCAGGGCTCTTCGCCACCCTCGAGAGGTGAGGAGCGCAGCGGCTGCAAGTCCACGCAGAGTCTTACATCACACTGTTTTTAAAATGAGAGAAGCAGGAAATTGCAATGTTCTCTCTCTTTTTCTTTCTCTCTGTCTCTCTCTCTCTCACTTTGCTTCTCTCGCTCTCTCTCCATCTTTCTCTCGCTCTCACTGTCTATCGCTCTCTCACTTTGCTTCTCTCTCACCTCTCTCTACATCTCTCGCTCTCTCTCTATTTCTCTCGCTCTCGCTCTCTCTCTCTCTCTCCATCTCTCGCTCTCTCTCTCTCTCTCCATCTCTCGCTCTCGCTCTCTCTCTTTCTTTCTCTCTCTCTCACTTTGCTTCTCTCTCACCTCTCTCTACATCTCTCGCTCTCTCTCTATTTCTCTCTGTCTCTCTCTCTATCTCTCACCTCTCTCTACATCTCTCGCTCTCTCTCGCTTTCTCTCTGTCTCTCTCTCACTTTGCTTCTCTCTCTCTCGTTCTCTCTTTCTCTCTCTCGCTCTCTCTCCATCTTTCTCTTTCTCTCTCTCACCTCTCTCTACATCTCACTCTTGCTCTCTCCATCTCTCACTCTCGCTCTCTCTCCATCTCTCTCTTGCTCTCTCTCTTTCTCTCTGTCTCTCTCACTTTGCTTCTCTCTCCATCTCTTTCTCTCACACTGCTTCTCTCTCTCTCACCTCTCTCTCACCTCTCTCTGTCTCTCTCCCTCCTCTCTCTCTCTCCCTCACTTTCCCCCTGCTCTCTCCCAAACTCTCACCCTCTCTATTTTCTTACTCTCCCCTTCTCTTTCCCTCCTGCTCCCCCTCTCCTCCTCTCTCCCTCACTCTCTCTCTCTCTCTTTCTTTCTCTTCTCTCCTCTCTCTCTCCTCACCCTCCCTTACCCGCTCTCTCACCCTTTTGCTTTCTTTCTCAATCTCTTTCCATCTCTGTCTTTTTTTTTTTGCTTAATTTATTGTAGGAAACGGTAGAATAGAGCCGCTCACTCCAAGCTTTACTGTAAACCCAAAGTGAACATGGATGCTCTGCTGCAGGAAGTGGATTTAAACCCATGAACTTGACCGATCGTGTTTGTTTGTTTGTGTGTGCGTGCGTGTCTGTGCGTGTTTGTTTGTGCGTGTGTGCGTGCGTGTCTGTGCGTGTTTGTTTGTGCGTGCGTGCGTGTCTGTGCGTGCGTGTTTGTTTGTGCGTGTGTGCGTGCGTGCGTGTTTGTTTGTGCGTGCGTGTGTGCGTGCGTGCCGTGCGTGTTTGTTTGTGCGTGTGTGCGTGCGTGCATGTCTGTGCGTGTTTGTTTGTGCGTGTGTGTGTGTGTGCGTGCGTGAGTGTTTGTTTGTGCGTGTGCGTGCGTGTCTGTGCGTGTTTGTTTGTGCGTGTGTGCGTGCGTGCGTGTCTGTGCGTGCGTGTGTGCGTGCGTGCGTGTCTGCGTGCGTGTTTGTTTGTGCGTGTGTGCGTGCGTGCGTGTTTGTTTGTGCGTGCGTGTGTGTGTGTGTGTGTGCGTGTCTGTGCGTGTTTGTTTGTGCGTGTGTGTGTGTGTGTGCGTGTCTGTGCATGTGTGTTTGTGCGTGCGTGCGTGTCTGTGCGTGTTTGTTTGTGCGTGTGCGTGTGCGTGCGTGTCTGTGCGTGTTTGTTTGTGCGTGTGTGTGTGTGTGTGTGTGTGCGTGTCTGTGCATGTGTGTTTGTGCGTGCGTGCGTGTCTGTGCGTGTTTGTTTGTGCGTGTGCGTGCGTGTCTGTGCGTGTTTGTTTGTGCGTGTGTGTGTGTGTGTGTGCGTGTCTGTGCATGTGTGTTTGTGCGTGCGTGCGTGTCTGTGCGTGTTTGTTTGTGCGTGTGTGTGTGTGTGTGTGCGTGTCTGTGCATGTGTGTTTGTGCGTGCGTGCGTGTCTGTGCGTGTTTGTTTGTGCGTGTGCGTGCGTGTCTGTGCGTGTTTGTTTGTGCGTGTGTGTGTGTGTGTGTGCGTGTCTGTGCATGTGTGTTTGTGCGTGTGCGTGCGTGTCTGTGCGTGTTTGTTTGTGCGTGTGTGTGTGTGTGTGTGCGTGTCTGTGCATGTGTGTTTGTGCGTGTGTGCGTGTCTGTGCGTGTTTGTTTGTGCGTGTGCGTGTCTGTGCATGTGTGTTTGTGTGTGCGTGCGTGTCTGTGCGTGTTTATTTGTGCGTGTGTGTGTGTGTGTGTGCGTGTCTGTGCATGTGTGTTTGTGCGTGCGTGCGTGTCTGTGCGTGTTTGTTTGTGCGTGTGCGTGTGCGTGTCTGTGCATGTGTGTTTGTGTGTGCGTGCGTGTCTGTGCGTGTTTGTTTGTGCGTGTGTGTGTGCGTGTCTGTGCATGTGTGTTTGTGTGCGTGCGTGCGCGTCTGTGCGTGTTTGTTTGTGCGTGTGCGTGTCTGTGCATGTGTGTTTGTGTGTGCGTGCGTGTCTGTGCGTGTTTGTTTGTGCGTGTGTGTGTGTGTGTGTGCGTGTCTGTGCATGTGTGTTTGTGCGTGCGTGCGTGTCTGTGCGTGTTTGTTTGTGCGTGTGCGTGTGCGTGTCTGTGCATGTGTGTTTGTGTGTGCGTGCGTGTCTGTGCGTGTTTGTTTGTGCGTGTGTGTGTGCGTGTCTGTGCATGTGTGTTTGTGTGCGTGCGTGCGCGTCTGTGCGTGTTTGTTTGTGCGTGTGTGTGTGTGTGTGCGTGTCTGTGCATGTGTGTTTGTTTGTGCGCGTGCGTGCGTGCGTGTTTGTTTGTGTGTGCGTGCGTGTCTGTGCGTGTTTGTTTGTGCGTGTGCGCGCAGCATGGAGATGTACTTCCCTCAGACCGACTCGTGGATGGCTCTGGCGCCGCTGCCGGTCCCGCGGTACGAGTTCGGCGTGGCGGTGCTGCAGCAGAACGTGTACGTGATGGGCGGGATCGCGACGCACATGCGGCAGGGCATCAGCTACCGGCGGCACGAGAGCACGGTGGAGCGCTGGGACCCCGACTCCAACTCCTGGAGCTCGCTGGAGCGCATGAGCGAGTGCAGGTGTGCTTTTATTGCATTCCCCAAAACGACTAACGTGTAATATATTTATTATAATTACAAATTATAAAGTTGCTCAAAAGTTTTAATGTTGATTCATTTAAGTTCATTATTATTGTTCTTAGCTATATTTTGAAGTTATTTTAAACTATGTATATTTTTGCTGTTGCTTTAAAATTAATATAATATTATCTAATATATAATTTTTGAATATATGTTATATATTATATGTATGAAAAAATATATACCGTGTATTTCAATTCATTCTATTAGATATTTTAATAATATTGGATTGATTTAATTATTTAAATTAAATAACATATTTAGTTATATATTATTTTTTTTTCTTATTTTATATTAAAAATATATATATATATATTATTTAATTTTTTTGCTTTCTTTGTTTTCTTTTTAAATTAATTAACTTTAATTGTTTGTGAATTACTTTTATAGAACATCACAGCATTTGAACTAAATGAAGTTAGTAGTCAAAACGTTTTTAAAATATATTATGCTTTAATAATTTATTTTGCAGCTTTTTAATCAGCCGTCTATTTGATTGTTTTACATTTCGTCTATTTTAAATGTATTCATAACATGTAATTGTTGCGTTTATGTGTGCTAATTTTTTTCAGATTTTTATGTCAAATATCAAACCGTTGTATTTTCATTGTTTATGTGTATTCCATTTTATTTGAAATACTTTATTTTCCTTATTTTAAACGTATTTTAGTTTTTAAGGTGTTTTTGCGTACCGGTATTCAATTAGTCGTTTTGTCACTTTTTTTGTTAATTGAAATATATCATTTTAGCCAAATTCCCAACTATTATAAAAGAAGAAACTATATTATTTTTGGATGGATCGGTTTGACTCAGTAAGGACCAGCAGGACCCAGACGTGCAGTAGTGGCAGTGAGGTGTGTTCCTGTGCTTCTCAGGAGCACGTTAGGTGTGGTGGTGCTAGCCGGAGAGATATATGCGCTAGGTGGCTATGATGGCCAGTACTACCTGCAGTCGGTGGAGAAATACCAGCCCAAGCTGAAGGAATGGCAGCCGGTGGCACCCATGAGCAAATCCCGCAGCTGCTTCGCCACGGCCGTGCTGGACGGGATGGTGTACGCCATTGGAGGATATGGACCTGCTCACATGAACAGGTGGGAGAGACACGAGCCTTTAACGATGCTGTGAAACGAAAAATCGGATTGAAATACAAGTACACAAGAGAATTGCAGGCATCGGTATCATACCTACAAAAAGATCCAAATCCAGCGAAACTACAAGTAGGAAGTAGTTTTACCTCCAGATGAGACTACAAGTACCACGGCGAAATCTGATGTGGATATTTCAGTTCGTATTTGCACTAGTAGCTTACATAATGATGTTTTAAGAAAAAAATCTCACTACTACAGATAACGGAGCTTAAATATCAAGCTTCAAAAAATAAAATGTTAGGTTTGTTCAACTACATTGTTAAACTGTGTCCAATAAATTTGATGTATAAACATAAACGTTGGTTATAAACACATGTAATATATTAACACATCAAAATATATTAGTTAACTAATATAATCAATAAATTAATTTGAAATGACAAACAACGATAGGCTGATCCCGCACTACCTGATCAACATATCTTTGAGGCGAAAATACAAGTATGAGACTAATCTGAAGATGAAAAGTACACGTATGAATTGTACTGGATTCCAAACTACAGATTCAAGGCTATGTTAAGCTACAGGTATGAGAGATAAAAAGGAGAAAACTGCAGGTACAAGCATATCCCAAACAACTAAGCAAAATTATTTAGGTTGAAATAAAAGTTTTAGACAGATCTGATGAGTTAAATATGATCCAGAACTGCAGATACAAGAAACATTTTATGTAAAATACAGACATGAAATATGGTTGGAACTATTACTTCAAATCAGATCACAAACTACGGTGTTAACAGAAAAAGGTATGAGTTACACTGGTTTCAGAGCTACAGGTCAAAACCACAGGTATAAAAGAAATGTGTACAGTAGAAGTAGAGTTACGTTTGATCCCAGAGAACTGTGAAGTGAAAACACAAGCATGGGACAAATATAAAGATGAAAACTGCATGCATGCGAAAACTACAGGTATGTATGAACCGTGAGGTAACGATGCAAGCAAGAAAGGAATCGTAAGACAAAAACTACAGATTTGAGTTACGCGTGCCTTAAAACTACAGCTACCAGAGAATCGTGAGGTAAAAATACAAGCAAGAGAGAAACTAGAAGACAAAAACTACAGATTTGAGTTATGTTTCACCCAAAACTACAACTACCAGAAAGCCGTGAGGTAAAGATGCAAGCAAGAAAGAAATCGGAAGACAAAAACTACAGATTTGAGTTACACGTGCCTTAAAACTACAGCTACCAGAGAGCTGTGAGGTAAAGATGCAAGCAAGAAATAAATCGGAAGACAAAAACTACAGATTTGAGTTACACGTGCCTTAAAACTACAGCTACCAGAGAGCCGTGAGGTAAAGATGCAAGCAAGAAATAAATCAGAAGACAAAAACTACAGATTTGAGTTACACGTGCCTTAAAACTACAGCTACCAGAGAGCCGTGAGGTAAAGATGCAAGCAAGAAATAAATCAGAAGACAAAAACTACAGATTTGAGTTACACGTGCCTTAAAACTACAGCTACCAGAGAGCTGTGAGGTAAAGATGCAAGCAAGAAATAAATCAGAAGACAAAAACTACAGATTTGAGTTACACGTGCCTTAAAACTACAGCTACCAGAGAGCTGTGAGGTAAAGATGCAAGCAAGAAATAAATCAGAAGACAAAAACTACAGATTTGAGTTACACGTGCCTTAAAACTACAGCTACCAGAGAGCCGTGAGGTAAAGATGCAAGCAAGAAATAAATCAGAAGACAAAAACTACAGATTTGAGTTACACGTGCCTTAAAACTACAGCTACCAGAGAGCTGTGAGGTAAAGATGCAAGCAAGAGAGAAACTGGAAGACAAAAACTACAGATTTGAGTTACACGTGCCTTAAAACTACAGCTACCAGAGACCCGTGAGGTAAAGATGCAAGCAAGAAATAAATCAGAAGACAAAAACTACAGATTTGAGTTACACGTGCCTTAAAACTACAGCTACCAGAGAGCTGTGAGGTAAAGATGCAAGCAAGAAATAAATCAGAAGACAAAAACTACAGATTTGAGTTACACGTGCCTTAAAACTACAGCTACCAGAGACCCGTGAGGTAAAGATGCAAGCAAGAAAGGAATCGTAAGACAAAAACTACAGATTTGAGTTACACGTGCCTTAAAACTACAGCTACCAGAGAGCCGTGAGGTAAAGATGCAAGCAAGAAATAAATCGGAAGACAAAAACTACAGATTTGAGTTACGTTTGACCCAAAACTACAGCTACCAGAGAGCCGTGAGGTAAAAACACAAGCACGATTGAGATTTAAAGATGAAAGCTATAGTTAAGTTAAATTTGACCGACAGGTGGATAGGTGCAAGATATTCCCCTAAACTGTATTTTACTAGACTAATGTTGATTTGCAGGACTGTGCCATCTTTGTGGATCACAGAAAAAAGAAAATCTAATTTCTGTTCATTTTAAGAACCTCTTTAATATCTTTAGTTAAGTCCTAAATATGAACCAAAAACATAAAATGGTTAAACTATACATTCACTGACCGGACAAGCTAAAGCTAAAACCCCGGTTGCGTCCCGTGATGAGCCTGTGTTTGTTCCGGAGCTGTTTATCAAGATAATTATAGTGGAGTCCATCTCAAGAGGGCCAACACTGCTCATGGAGACTCGAGCACAACACAGAAACCGTCCCAGGAGCTCGTATAACACAGCCCAAACATCATTAGAGCAGCGCTATCACCTTCATTCTGCTGCGCTCTCAGGGGAGCGGCCGAGAGAACACTTCATCCAACATCATCAGCTTGAAATAATATTTCAGGATCATAATTAGTTCATTCAACGACTGATTTCGTGACGTTAACTTTTGTTTCAGCGTGGAGCGCTTTGACCCTAGCAAAGACTCTTGGGAAATGGTGGCCCCGATGGCAGACAAGCGCATTAACTTTGGAGTCGGGGTAATGCTGGGATTCATCTTCGTGGTGGGGGGTCACAACGGGGTGTCCCATCTAAACAGCATTGAGAGATACGACCCATATCAGAACCAGTGGACCGCCTGTCGACCGATGAACGAGCCTCGGACCGGTGAGACGCCTTCGTTTGCTCTAATTCAATGCTCGATGATTCAGTTTGGAGTGATTCAGCTCAACTCGGAGAGATTTGGTTCAACTTCGGTTCAGCTCAGCTCAGCTTGCTTGTGTTAACCCAAAATGACTTGGTTCAGCTCAGTCTGACCCTGAAAACACAGAGTGATTTAGGTCAGCTCCGTTTGATTCGGTTAAGCTCAGAATGATTCAGGTCATCTCTGTTTGATTTGGTTCGGTTCAGAATTATTTAAGTTTGAACTCAGAATGATTTAGGTCAGCTAAAAATGATTCAGTCAATCTTTATTTGATTTGGTTCAGAATTATTTAAGTTTGAACTCATAATGATTCAGATCATCTCAGAATGATTCAGTTAATCTTAAATAATTCTGAACTAAACGAAATCAAATTAAGATGAACTGAATCATTCTGAGCTGATCTGAATCATTGTGAGTTCAAACTTAAATAATTCTGAACTAAACGAAATCAAATTAAGTTTGAACTCACAATGATTCAGGTCATCTTAGAATGATACGATTAATCTTTACTTTGGTTCAGAATAATTTAAGTTTGAACTCAGTGAATCAGGTCAGCTCAGAATGATACAATGAATTTCTGTTTGATGCGATTCACTTCAGAATGATTCAGTTGAACTCAAAATAAATAAATGCATCCTAGTTTGATTTGTTTAACTCAAAAGGATTCAGTTGAATTCAATGAATCAGGTCAGCTCTGAATGATTCAATGAATTTCTGTGTGGTTCAGTTGAGAATGATTCAGTTTAACTCGTAATGAATGTGTGTGCAGGCGTGGGCTCGGCTGTGGTGGATAATTCTCTGTACGTCGTCGGGGGTCACTCTGGCTCCTCCTATCTAAACACAGTCCAGCGCTACGAGCCGATCACGGACACATGGCTCGATGCCAGCGGCATGATGTTCTGCCGCTGCAACTTCGGCCTCACAGCCCTCTGACACACACAGCCACACACCCTCGGAGTGTGTTCACCTGCGTGTGTGTTTCCCGCCTGGACCCGGGGCAGAAACACAGGTCCGATCCACAGCGGTGCCTCGCGGACACTCTTTATATGAGGACGCTCTGGAGGAGGGCCACACGCTCACTCGCTCTCCTCGAGGAACAGCGAGGAACAGCGAGGAACTCGTCTAAAGGGCTGCCTTCTGTCCTGTACATACAGCGCTGTGCGAGTGTGTGAGAGAGCGTGTTTGTGCTGCACCAGAAGGACATTAAAGCCGTCTGAAGATGTGTGTGTGTGTGTGTGTGTGTGTGTGTGATTAACGTTATTCAACACTAACTGATGTTTGCGAAAGTGTAAAAATGCAGAGTGGGACGTCCCCACAGCTCACGTTGGTGCGAGAGGGTGTGTATGCTCCTGAAGACTCTTCCATGCTTGTCTTCTGCTCTTCAGCTGGAATGAAGTGATTCTCACCCGAAAGCACACGGCTCACGCTGCGTTTATTAGTATTTTTTTTTAATCACATTTAGCTTATGAGGCTTTCTGTCAATGATAACATCTAAAAGCTTTACCAAAAAAAAAAATCCCTGGGTTCATTTACGCGAGTATTTCCGTTCTACCCAGAATGATTCGGTTTGATTTAAAGTTGATCTCTGTGTCAGACTGATTCTGTGAACTCAATATGATTCAGCACTTCTCACTCTGACTCTGGTAATTCTAAATGATTCAGTTCTATTGCGAATTATTCCTTTGTTTGAAAATGATTTAGTTGAGCTCAGTCTGAACCTGTGAACTCAATATGATTCAGTACTTCTCAGTCTGGCTCTGTTAACTGAAATGATTCAGTTCAGCTCAGTCCAACTCTGTTAACTGAAAATGATTCTGTTTTACACAGAATGACTCAATTTGATTAAAAAGGAATCCATTTAGCGCAGGCTGACTCTGTTAACCAAATTGATTCTGTTCAGCTCAGTCTGACTCTGATAACTGAAAATGATTCTGTTCTACCCAGAATGATTCCGTTTAATTGAAAAGGATTCAGTTCAGCTCAGTCTGACTCTGTTACCCAAAATGATTCAGTTCAGCTCAGTCTGACTCTTTTTAACCAAAATGATTCAGTTCAACTCAGTCTGACTCTGTTAACCAAAATGATTCAGTTCAGCTCAGTCTGACAGACAATATTTTGAGTTTTGTATTTTTTTAAAATAAAACACTCTCCATTGTGGGCGGAGTCTTACCTGCTGCTCAACTATGTGGAGACTTTTATCTCTCAAACGCTAGTGTGACCGTGGCTTTAGGACGGTGAAACTGAGTCATTATTAACCTGTCTCCTAATCGATCAAACGGATCAATACCATTCGAATCTGGAGAGCAAGCACCTTTTGAGAGATCTTGGAACATCAAAGCTCTTTCAGTTTCACCGTCCAATAACATCAAAGCTCTTTTTACCATATTATTATCGACACACCATAAAAACCTGGTCAACTCAGAGCACTTTTTAAGACATCTACATGTATGTATTTAGAATTATATGCAAGATTAACGTTTTATTTAATTTGCGAGCTGAAAGTGTGAGTCAAGTGTTCTTAACTCATCTGCTGAGATTTTCTCTGAACTCTGACCGGTGCTATTTTTCCTTTTCAGAGTTAGGTTTTATTTGTTGTTTTTCATCGGGTGAGTGAGTTTGTGTGTGAGTGAGCATGAGAGAGAGAGAGAGAGAGAGAGAGAGTTGCAAAGCTGAATCCAGCAATAAAGTTGTGTTGGCGTTGAGTGTGAACCACACGGTGCCAAACCCTCTCTCGCTCACTTGTCGTTTTTATTCTTCACTGCTGCAAATGTATTGATTCTGGGGGTTTTACTGTTAAAAAATTCAGTACATCAATCAAAATGATTCAGCGTTTCTAAGTAATGATTTCCTCAACGATTGAATTTACCTAGTCTGAATTTACAGCTAGGACAAATCAATTGTTTTAAATGCTTTAAACTTGAAAAGTACATTTATATTTCTGCATACTTAAATTGAAAACACACGTTAATTAAAAAGTCTGATGTAACTACTTCAGTAAAAAAAAATTGAGATAGTTATCTGGGTATCCATTGATAAGGAAGTTTAAGGAGATGTTAAGTTAACTTTGAGGGAACTAGTCTAATGTTATGAATGTTATTTTCTGGTTCTTTTTTATCTCAAATATTGTATTATTGCTCTATAAATTAACACAGTAAAATATGACAGTTAACTACAATATACACAAACTCACTTGTGGTTGTGTCTTTAACAGATAAACTAATTAGCACTTCCTTTATTAAATAATAATGTTACAGCAGCTTTTAATGTCCCACAAACTTGTTTTTTCACTGCAAAGTTGAATTAGTGTCAACTTTAAGGGCTTTATCAATTATATTTATTGTTATTTTATTTTATATATAATAGTCTCAAAATACACATTTAGCAGTAACTATTAGATCGTGGTCGGTTTGTTTTGTCAGAGTTCCTGTTGTTAGAAGCCAAAGGTTCTGTTTTCAAGTTGTTCGAGAGCAAGTGCTGCTCACGTGACCGGATGCAGCACATAAATCACGTGACCACCGCTGCGCGGTCACATGACCAAAGAAGCAGCAAG
>UELW01000290.1:0-55751 GCA_900490495.1 Danionella dracula
CACGGTTTATTAAAAGAGGCCATGAACTATTCATTAAAGGCTAAGGGGTTATTGGGTTTCCAGATCCTGTAACTAAAGAGTTAAGTAAAACGTTGACTGGAGCAACAGTACAGCTGCAGCAACAACAACATGGATAAGAAGGAACACATGAGGAGCTAGTCAGATTTAGTCTCAATAACACACAAAATCGAATAAGATCATATTAATGATTGCACTTCTATTATAGCATTGCACCTCAATTTTTCATTTTAAGATAGATCTAAACTTAGAGCATAGATCTAAGCACAGAATAACATTATTTATATTTTTAATTAATCTGCCTTTTATCAATATGTTCGGTCAAGTAACAATCAAAATCTGGCATTTTACATTGCGAGAATCTATTGCTCGATTTTAAAAACAGTTTTAAATAAGCCATGTGTTGTCAATTTTCTATTTTAATGTGTACCCATTCACTATCTACAACTTACATTATACAGTGAGGAATTTAATGGAATGCTATGATAAAGGCATTATTTAAAAAATGAATGTTAACTGCTTGACATATTTGCTTTACCATATTTTTCAGGCGTTTTAGTGCTGTTGCTCGAATTCGCTTGCCATTACTAATATTTATGAGCCGATATAGATGGAATATTTTTTGATTGACATGGTCACCTTTTTCTCTGGTGAAGACAACGAAGCAACCCGATTCAGAGCATCTTTCCTAAAATATATCCAAAACATTACATATAAATTAACGGTTCAAGGAGTGGCAACCTTCTGTTTTGATCCAGCAACATAAAAAAACTGAATAAAAAAAAGACAGAATTTCAGAAAACAACTCATGTGTAGCTATGAGCACGCTTACAGTGAAATTAAAAAGTGTTTTGTAAGAGCATATGGCGCATTTGCCTCATGTCACACTTTTCCCATTAGGAAGAAATTTCCTGTAGAATCAATATTACTTAAGCACACAGTGCACGTGAAAATGAGATAGCGACAGCTAAATAAACCCACCTTAATTTGGGTTGGCTCATTGCTGACAGCGATGCGAAATTAGGCATCCAAAGGAAGAAAACACAAAGAAGTCGCAGTTTTAACAAAACTAGGGATGTTGTTCTGCACACAGACGGGTATCACTCTTCTCTTCCCGCGTGCAGAAAAGCTCAACAAGTCTTGAGGCAGAATACACGCTGTTTTCATTCAGATGTCTGCCGTCTCTTGCCTGAAGTCGACAGCTGCTTCGGTTGCTGATGCCTGGCTCTCTCCGCGGTCTCACCGCCCAGTGGCAGAGAGACGGCGGGTTTAACCCTTTCACCGAAAAGCTCCCGAAGCTGCTCCTTCCGTGTCGTCGCCAGTAACCTGACTGGGTGAAAATGGCGCCTGAAGAGAGGCCAACACCAAAAACTAGCCATTCATTTCAGATACGTTTCCTTCGTTCGAGGAACAGTCTCTGTCAGTCTCGTGTTCAGCCAATAGCAGCTGGTCTTTGAATATGTGAGATTGATTTAATATTTAATCGTGATGAATCACAGCAACTGTAGTGAGACACTCTCTGGTCAACTCTTCACATGTCACAGAGATTTGAATTAAGATAGAAAAGTGAGTTTTAGCAGACTGGGCTGACTACCCAGTTTACCCGGTCATTAAATAGATTAAACAGATACTTTAAAGTCGTCAATAAAGCCCCAAACCCTATTTTCAATTTTTTAGATCATTATAAACTGATACTGACTTTTACGTTAAAGTTAAGAAGTAAACCGAGTCGTTCAGTCTACTAAAAAATGCTGCTTCAGTTTGATTTCAGAAAAATCCTATTTTCAAATAAAGAGTTCTGCAAAATAAATCAACAAAAACTTTTATTGTGTGGATTTTATATAACAGATGATGAGAGACAGTAGAGATCACCTGAGATTTAAAGTAGATAACATTTGAGTTTACTCTAATTACACTACATTTGAGTAAACAATTAGGTTTTTGTGTAACTTTCTTCACAATTGAGTAAAAATGTAAAAGTTAAGTCTGATTGAAAAAAAAAAACGCGTTGACGGTGGTTGCTCACACATCTGGCCATCGGATTGGTGCAAATTAAAAAAGTTCCGCTCTATCATGTCATCCTGGTTTGTCACATGCATTAACTTGTGGTCGACCAATGCTGGTGTTCAGAAGTGTTTCAAGAAATAAAAGAGCAAGAGAGCCCCAATAGGAAAAAAGTACAAAGTTTACAGAAGAGAGTGGATGGTGAAAAGCCATGTGGGTGAAAAATGTGGGTGTCCGAGTCTTCAGAGTTGTTTGATAAGTCTCATAAAGACTACAAAAACACAGACAAATGGGAGGAAGTGTGGCATGATATTGCAGTGCAATTGGGGATCGATGATGAGTATTTGCCAGAATCATTCAAATACAGAAATTAAGCCGAGGAGTGGAATAAAGGGGTGACAAGACACTGAGCAAAGGCTATTTTAAGACCACTTCCATCAAACACAATCCCAAGCTGGGCAGCATAGTGGCACACATAACAGCACACCTGCCTCTCAATTAGACTATTGTTCCAAGGACAACTGGGAGATCCTCTTGAGTGGACTCAATGTTGAGTGGGTTACCTCCAGGTACACATTAGCACCACTTAATTAATTATGTTTTGTCCAGAAAAAACAAAGACTCACTATATCAGACTTAAAAAAAATACATTTATTATTTAAATAAACCACTTTTGATTAAAACAAACCATTTAAAATGTACTGTTAAACAAAAGACTGCTGCTTGTTTCAGGTTTGATCGATTAACACAGTTGGGATCTTAATCGGTAGCGTATCTCTAGATCACCCGCTGGTTGAAGAACTCCAAAGCCATATCGACTGGTGTCCACCAATGGCAGCGCTGCATTCTTGTCACATAATTCCAGATCAAACCGAGTCAAGATGGTGAAGAGAAGCCTAAATGGATTAGAAAAGAAATCAATGATGCTCCTGGTGAAACAAGTGCATAAAGTACAGATAGATGTGGATAATAGTACTATAATAATAATTTTTGTTAAATAAATATTATAATATTTTGTTGCATTAAGATATGGATGAAGTTAAAAAATATTCATATATTGACAGAACCCTGTGCTGACCTCTGAAGAAGGTTTGAGATGTACCGCTACAATATTGTAAATTGATGCAAGCTGCAAGGTATGGACCAGCAGTGCTGAAATTTTTATACATTTATAAGCTCCAACTTCTGCAGTTTGCTATCTGACCACTTGAGGCTGACTGTATAAGTGAGTAGGCTTTCATTGACAACCATGGTAAAATGGCCAACTATATGGCTAGAAATGTTCACACCCCAAGCTCCATTAGATTTTGAAATGCATACTTCTTGAATTGATCTTTATGACAACATTTTCTATTACTCATTTGTTTAAAATGCACTTTTTAAGGTCCTACTCGAATGATGATCATTTACCAAAGCTGAGGTTTCATTCTGGTCATCCCCGATCAAATTGAGTATTTTTGTGGCAGAGTCACCAGTAGTGACTCTTTGCCAAGAAAATGGCTGATTTACCCTAATTCAGAGTGTTATTTGCTTTCTGCTACCTATGGGTGACATCACTTGTTCTACATCCATGTTACACACAGCCAATATTTTAGACAGCACAGCAAAGCCTTAAAAAGTAGCGGCCACCCACTAGCATTTAGGTAATATACGCAGATGGCTCGCATAAATTATAAATTCTCTTGATAACATTGGGTCAGTGGGGAGGCTTCATGGAATTTGAACCTCAACATTCAACACAAGCAAAGCCTTAACTGGAAACCTTTTTCATCACAAAACTAGGTTGAATATTGAGTTCTAATTGTATTTTGTTTATTGACTAAAAGGCTTTCAACAGCAAAGGTGACTGGCCCTTAAATGTCAATTTATTGAATGACGTTGTACTCACTCTTTAATTGCATTGACTGCAAAATGGCGTCCTGGACACAGGTTGTCTTTGGTCCCCCAGGGCACAGACGGATACTTCACCCTCACCCCTTGCTTAAAGAAGTCCTTCTTCTGTGTTCCATCTGGATTGAGGAAGCGGTCAAACTGGAACATCTGTTGCATCATGGGAAGACAAACAGGATTAACATCTGAAACTGATTTCTGAACTTTTGTACATTTGTTTTGCGAAATGCGTTTGCCAGCAGAAGCTCACTGATACTAATCAATTCAATGTTATTCAATGTTTTACACGAAAGCTTGGATTTTTAGTTACACTACTAATGCACAACACTATGCAGTGTTTTGGCTGACAAAGTGTGAGAGCGTCTGTTTCTCGCAGATAGCAGAAGCAGGAGAAGCAATGCCTATAAACTGCACCCCCTTCCCCCGTTTGTCTTTGCGCCAGTGACAGCACTTAAATGGCTAATCCCAGATATCTAAATAGATTAGTCCTTTGACCTGGCCACAATGTAATTCAGAATTGATCATAAAGGGAAATAGCAAGAAAGCTCAAGATAAACAGGTTAGGCTGATGTCAACAAGGTGAGGTTTGTTAAAAAAATTGGACGATGCAAGCCATTATCGCTTTTAGAACAGTTTACTTTAATAGCGTTATCTTTTAAAATCAGTTTGCATCACAGCGACTAATTGCACTTGAAGCAATTACTGGTGTGCAAGCATTTTACTGTTAAAATTTTTCTTTATTGTAATCAAGCACATCTTGGTTTCAAATTTGTGCTTTGGGATTTTTATTACTGGGCCAGAGCAGGTTTTTCTACTGCATACAGATTGCTTAGTCCCCCTAAAGATCTGCCAATTCTAGAAATGTTTATTTGGGATTTAACTTTCATTGAGTATTGGCAGGGTTGAGCACTTCCCACCTGTTTTGTGTTATTTTAAGATCGCTCCCATCAAACACATGTTTTTTTTATATATTTGAGGCAGTTGCAGGATGTTGTAAAGCAAGATTGATTGGAGATCAGAAGGTCGCTGGTTCAATCCCCAAAGTTGAAGGTTGTGTGAGTGATGCAACACTTGCTCTTCCATCTTCAACAACCACAATAGACTCTATTCATGACTGCCTCTGCGTTTTTTTCTCAGTTGTTCCTCATCTACCGTTTCAGAGGCGGAAGTAGTTTTTTCCATTTGCTTCAATGGATGCGATTGCCATGGAATTTTACACTTGTATCCTTGACGATATCTTGAGGAAAAGATGGATCTAAAAATGAACTTGAGGGTATAGATTGAAGATAAAATATGACAGTAAATTTGTAATTCTATTAACATCCACCCCTTATCATTTCTGAAAAAAAAAAACAACACAACACTCTTATGTGAAGCTTTTGGAATAAATTATGTATGTGTCATTAAGCTTTCAATTGAATTGCTGAGTGGTAAAGTTAGCTCAGAGGTTGTTGTATACACTTTAAAAAACTATGAGTTTGAAGTGACTTGAACAGAAACTGTGTGTTTCTGTTGGTTTTACAAATAGTTTCTCTTGATTCTGAAACTTCCATTGTGTTGAAACAACCACAAACGAGCACAAACTTGAGCACAGTGTGCACAGATGGACCACAGATATTCTGTATAAAGAGAAGGCAGGTAGGAGACTCGTGGATCTTCTCTGAACCAACTCGCATGTACGGCAGCAGTTACGTGACGGAAAGCACAGTTCTGAATTAGTTTTGTCTTGGGTCTGCAAATAGAGTTTTGTAACCTTTACCTTTGTTTTGTACTTAAAAAAATCAAAGTTAGAACTTTCTCTTGCTTTGTGGACATTGAATTTCTTTGTGTGGACATTGATCTTCATTTCTATGACATTCTATGACTTTGGGTAGATTAACTTATTGCTTGGGATAAGGGCATATACTACAAAGCTCAAACCAGAGACACCTTTACAACTGAGAGCTTATCAGAAGTCCGTAGGCAGTGGGTCGTGCTTAGAGTCAATTGTGGTGCCCTTGAGCAAGGCACCAGTTACCCACTCCCCACATTTTGCAGCCATGGTTGCCCACTGCTCTGAAAATTCGTTTTTTTTTTAATTGCAGTGTGGGTGTGTGTGTGTACACTGGGATGGGGTTATATTTATAACACAAATTCTCAGTATGAATAACTTTTACTTGAAGTGTGCAAGAAAACTTGAGTAGTTTGAGTAGTAAATTTAAGTATACTGTACATCTGGTGGATTTTAGCTTGAAATGCACCTCTGGTTGCTGGTGAATCTGTGGGTCCATCTGGGGGCTGATGAAGGGGAAAACACACAGGCGGTCACCCCGTCTGAGATAGTATTCTTGGCCATTGCTTAAACGAATCTTCTTATCTTGCATCACCTCCCTAGTGATGAGAGCGGCGGCTGTTAGGCGCAGAGTCTCACTGAGAACACTCTCTGTAAAAAACAGAAAAACATTACGTTTTTGTTTTAGTTTACACAGATTTTGTCCCTTCCAAGTACCTCAGTTTTTTTATATGCGTAATAAATAAAGAGCTTCATGCATGAGAAAGAGAACAAGTGTCTATGATTTCTCCTTTTTTCTACTTAAATATATACCAATAAGTATCTTGGGATTTACATGTAAGCGGATAATTGTTTCAAAAGTAGAAAGACATTAGTAAAATTGGTTGTAGATAACACGTCTGGTTATTAATTCTTTATTTTCATTTAAATGTGACTTTCCTTTTCTCAATGTCTTAACTGTTTGTCCATACTTTAATGGAAGTTTTATGTGTAACTTAACTGAACTTACCAAACACTGGTGTGTTTTTCCATCTCTCTTCTGGACAGAGGTGCTTTCCACCTTGAATTTCCTCCCTCACGGCCCTCATCGCTTCTGGGTGAGTGAGTAAGTAGCCCATTACCCAGAATGCAATAGGGCCAGCGTTTCCCTGAGGACATAAACGTACCTTAAATTCTTTTGAATCCAAACCCTCCCACACAATAAATAGGACCAAGTCAAGTCATATTAGAAACCTGCCCTCATTTTTAGTGTTAAGCAGGTCAAATTTTACCTTGCTATACAAATATTACAATCTACAAACTACTTAAAATGTTTTTGGCGGCATACCTATAATTTTTCTTCTGAAGCATATAACTTCTTTGCATCGTAACACAAGTACATTTAGACAAATGTTCAGGGTCAAGCACACATGGGAAGATTTCATCAAGTTCATCAAGACTTTGCATCAGAGCAACTACAAATTCTAACTGGAAGACTTTGTTCGGACATCTCCTTTTTCTAGTTTTTTCCCTCAGAGTTAACAGATAGCCTTTTACCATTTTGGAATCGGTTTCGCTAGTTTAGCTTAGCATAGATCACTGAATCAGATTAGACCAATAGCTTTTTCAAACAAGTAGTCGAACAAAGCTGAAGTTTCTATATTTTATACTATTACACAATCTAAAACATGACTTTATATAGTTAAATGATAAGACAAAAACTAATTTTATTTTAATTTGACTTTATTCATTTTTTATACATTAATTTTTCTAAGTGAATATCTTTTGAAAAAAATCTCATCATTTCAGCTTAATAATCTAGGAGCTTTGGCCACAGGTGGCATGAATCCACGCACAGGCTTCAAAAACAATTCATTAATAGAAAATAAAAATCAAGGCTCTTTGACATGTTTGCTACTTTCACTGGTCATTTTTTTAACATTTATTTCAATGATCTATGTAAGCTATGCTTAAAGTGCTTATGCCAGAACGGCAGCACGTTTGAACAGTTTTAAAAATGAGCTGTATCTCTGGATAAGTAGGAGAATGAGAATAACTCAACCAAGCAGAGTGTTCTTTTATTTGCGAACAGAAGATTTACTGTTTCAATTTTGGATTTAGAAATTAATCTACAACCCTAATTAAGACTGAGTTTAACATGAACAATTAAAAACAATGGTAATATTTAGACAGGAGTAGAGAGACAATATGATTTTTAGATGTTTGTGTGATTCTAAATAAACAATTTAAACAACAATAGTGAATTCAATTTAACCCTTGTATGGTGTTCGGGTCTGTGGGACCCTCTTTCAGTTTTCATCAAAAGAAAAATTTTCACATTTCCTGTGAAAAACATATATCAGAACAGATTTTTTATGACCCCACAGGTACAACCCCCCCTACACATTTATATTACACACAAGGTGTTTGGGTCTACTGTACTTAGGGCATGTTAAAGTGTGAATATGGTAGATTCTTTACCTTAATTCTGTCTTCCCACACAAACATAATTCACACATAAACATAACATTTTACATTTTAGAATAAAATTGATTGTGTGAATTAAATGCGCCAAATGCAATGACCCACCAACCCTGCCAAAGTAACAATAATGAGAACACCACACATGGTTCAAATTCTAAACGTGAAGAAATCTGGTTAAAGAACAATAAATAAAGTATATTTGCTGTTTATATCACTTGTTTCTTGGCTAAAGGAAATATTGTTCAAGTTTTTAACATAAAATGTTTTGACTGGGTGAATTAAAATCTGCAAAAGGCAATGGGTCCACGAGACCCACAAACACCGCCTGAGTAACAATAATATGAACATCACACAAGGGTTAAAAGTAAAACTTTTTGAGTCTTTTCTCTTTAGTTCTACTGCTCTCTTGTGGATAACTGAAAGTAATACTCCAAAATGACAGCACAACTATAAAAGCTTCTTTGTGCTGTCTTCATGTGCCCTCTTTAGGCTTGACAGAAAAATGTTTAGTTTACTTCTGCCTTAGTGACCTTGTAACTTTTTTCTCCACAGAAAAGATCCTTGAACTTGTTTTGCATTATTGATTCTAATCTGAAAGTGTGAACCAACGTTCATTCAGAAGCCGTGCATGTGTACATTCTGTCAAACGTACAGCAGATAGCAGTGAATCATCAACAGTTTGTTTGCATAATTGCCTTGAGCTACAATGGTGTCATTCAGAGAGTGCTGCTTGGCCTCGGGGGTGGATCTCAGGTGTGCACTGGGCAGATTGTCTGGTTTTGAGTTCATGTACTCTGGAAATGTCAAGCACTCGAGTGAAATCACACTCAGAGGCATTCCAGAGGTGGCAGGCTCTTTGTTGAAAATGAGATCACAGAGAAAAGAAAAACAAGCTGTCTCTATAGCAACCTCCAGTTATTAAGGTAACTAAGTGGACAAACTTTAGTTCCTTAAATTAATAGTTCATCCCTATTGATAAACCTATCAAAGTATTTGGTTTCATATGCAAGAAAACTATCATTTAAACCTCCAAACTCATAGACTAAACATCAAAATAGACAAAAATTAGCCATAATTCTGACATACTCAAACTTTTTAAAAGTGTTGCAATAAAGTTGCACAGAGGTATTTTGAATGATCATATGGTGCACTTCAACTGTTCATTTACACAGTTGGTGTGTGTTTGTTTAAATATATAAAATACGAATGTTAAACACATACAAATGTTTCTTGTATGTATTTTTGAATCATTGTATTGTTTCATATTCCAGAGTTTCTGTCAGTTTTAAAATGTTTATAACAATGACATTTTAAAACCTTTTAAAGACAGTTAGGAATCAAATTTAAGATCTACATATGGCAAAATTAGTTGATGTTTGTTGTTTGCAGCAAACCCTTTCAAGGTTCAAAGCAGATTTTTCTCACTTTTTGAATGACACGTCAGAGCTTGTACTCCAAACATTTTCAGTTTAATCACTTTCTTTGCTTAATAAACAAAATGCTTCAAATACATTGTTAGGAATTGACCTCAACCAAGCTTATTATTCAGTTTTTTGAGCCAAGTGTTTCTAAACATTTACGTCTCCATAGCTAACAAGTGTCTTTGTGACGTTTGGTGACAATTTTAAAGAAACTTCTGACAATAACAGAAACTGATTGGCTATCGGACTCATTTGTAGTCGTTTTACAATGATTTATATTGTGATGAAAGAAATAGAAAATAACAATGCCACGAAGTAAAATCAAGTTTTCACTTTTTTTAAGACTTTTTAAGAGCCCTTGGAAACCCTGTACTCAAAACCATTTAATGGCACAATACAAAAAAACAATAGCGTACTTTAGACTTATTTCACAATTTTTATTCTACATTAGATTCATCGTTTATCTGCATTTTAAATATTTTATAGCCAAATTGTTGTTTTATTCATTAAACCATATAATGAGCATAATTAATTTAAATTGTAGATGTATGTGTATTTTTGATTTTTTGTTTAATAATAAAATACTAAAGGTTGATAAATTAAAAATAGTAATAAAAATAATTATCTATTTTCAAATAGGCGTCACGGTGGCGCAGTGGGTAGCACGGTCGTCTCACAGCAAGAAGGTCGCTGGTTCTAGGCTCGGCTGGGGCAGGTGGCATTTCTGTGTGGAGTTTGCATGTTCTCCCCGTGATCGCGTGGGTTTTCTCCGGGTGCTCCGGTTTCCCCACAAGTCCAAAGACATGCGGTATAAGTGAATTGAATAAGAACAATTGCCCATAGTGTTAAAGTGTGAATGTGTGTGTGAATGTTTCCCAGCGATGGGTTGCGGCAGGGAAGGGCATCCGCTGCGTAAAACATATGCCAAAGAGTTGGCGGTTCATTCCGCTGTGGCGACCCCGAAAGGGAATAAAGCCGACATGAAGATGAATGAATGAATGAATATTTTCAAATATCAATACAATAACTAAATTGGGTATTGGTGACTGCTGGTTTGATACTGAAAGTGTCTTTTAAATTAGTGACTGACGTAATTTGATAGAAGTTGAAAAACAGATGAAATCAGATGAAGGGGGGCTTCTCTTCCAGTAGATTTTCAACAATGCTGTCCCAAGACACACCGACATGTCATCACCATCAGACACTCTTGTGCTCTAATGAATAATGAATAAAAAATGAATAAGATTGTTTTGCTTTGTCACTGGTGGTGTGAGTGCTGCAGGGATAGACATTCAGTATAACTATCTAGTCATGAGCTTTATATTGTGCGTTCTCTTGACTACACTCTACTTTTGCTTTGATTATATTTGGTTAGTGATTACTGTGCACAAGTTTAAGCTTGCGAATACATGAGTTTGGTTTTGAAGCTATGCACAAAAGTTTTTTTTCAAACTTGGTGTAAGATTCTGATGACACGCTAACCTTGAACAAAAATATTACTGTACGAAGGTATTGTAAATAAAAATGTAAAATGTGTTATGAGTGTGGAAAGAAAAGTTTTATATGGAACTCAAGCTCCTTTACTTTAAAGAACCTTTTAGAAAGTATTACAACCATTAAATCAATCAGGTTTATTGAGTCTAGGAGTCTACTTGAACCTGCAGTTCAACAATAAGAATGTAATATAAAATTAATACATTATGAAACACAACAAAAATACTAAGTTTTTGGAGTGTTGCTGTTTACTGAAGTACATGTAAACGCAATCAGTGTGTGTATGTGTGTGAGAGAGATAGACAGACAGATAGATAGATAGATAGATAGATAGATAGATAGATAGATAGATAGATAGATAGATAGATAGATAGATAGATAGATAGATAGATAGATAGATAGATAGATAGATAGATAGATAGATAGATAGAGAGAGAAAATCCCAAATGCTCCTACGTTATCTCCGTCTCGTCACGAAAAGACAATTATCTTACACATGGCAAGACTTTTTTTGTCCGTTTTACTTTATCTGTTTCGACCATTCTTCTATCTGTTTATACAAACGAAAAGGAAAGAGTCACTCTACTCTACCTGTGCTCATACCAAACCAGCAGTCTTAATGTGTAAGATTATCAAACGAATGTCCAGATCAAGATAATCCAGCCTGTTTTTTTTAAAGAAAGGTAGTAGACAGAAACAGCAGCATCTTACCTGTGTGACCCAGAGCTGGAGCAGCATGGCTCTTCTTTGGGTTTCATCATCAACACCTTCACCTTGAAGCTGCTGTATGTAGCTTCCCAGCCATGACTGCTGTTCCGGCTTTCCATCTAAACACGACCGACTCAGCCATTTCCACAGATTCTCTCGTGCAGAGCTTGCTTTGGGTTTCTCACCTAAAAACACACTTTAGTTTAGATAAAATATAACATCCTTATCCTAAATGAAACAACGTTACCTTTGCTTATAGTCGTCCGAGCTAATTTAGGCAAGAGCTTGTCGAACTGGCGGAACTCTTCATAAATTTCTGTTAACACCACAGCATTTTTCTTTTCAGCATCAAAAATAGTGAGATAACCAGTCCTGCAGAGCAAGAAAGGATCCAAGTTAGGTTTATCTATCAAGCTTTTTTATTTCTAACCACAGTCAAAGCAAGACAATTTTTTTAGGTGAAGGCATCTAAGGGCACGCCAACAGCTACGACTCTTGAGTGCAATGTAATAACAGAGAGGCTGTTATTGTGCCAGGTGTTGGGTGGAACAGGTTCTGCTGGTTTACATATAAAATCAAGTACTGGTAGCTTAAAAAGTGTGTGTAGTTTTCTTTCACTTTTTATGAATTTGTTCATCTGTTGAACAAGTAAATAATTTTTACTCTTGAAAACCCAGAAGAGGGAAACATACTGTGAAAGGCAACCAAATGCAAATGTTTCAGTTTTGCCTTCAGAGTTCCAAACGTTTGTCCAAATGTTTAAACAGATATTAGAAATTTGATTTGACCTACAAGCTTAGAAAATATTAGTTATTAGTAAATATATTTATTGATGCTTTCATTTAAAACATATCATTATGTACATATTGTTTTATTTATCTATGAATGCATTTATTTAAAAAAATTTCTCGTTAATTTATTTACAATTTTAATCATTGTTTCATTTTTTATTTATGCATTTCTTTAACATTTTATTTATTGTTTTATCCATTTATTCATGCAATCATTTTAAATTGTAATTATTGTTTTATTTATTTATTCACATTTTTATTTATTATTTTATTTATTCATGCATTTAATGTAATTTGTCTTTATTGTTTTATTTATTTATGTATTTATTTAGATTTTTATTTATTATGTGATTTGTTTCTTCATGCATTTATTTTGAATGTAATGCATTTATTCATGCATTCATTAAAAATGTATTTATTGTTTTATTTATTTAGCCATTTTTTTCAAATTGTGTTTATTGTTTTATTCATCCATTCATTTCAAATTTTATTTATTGCTTTATTTATTGCTTTATTTATTTGTAATTTGATTTATTTATATCAACATTTTTTATTTAATTTTACAGTTTTCATTGTTACAGTGATCTTTCAATTCTTTTTTAGGATTTGTGCATCATTCAAATTATCTTTTGCTTTCATGAAAATGATCTGAAACAGGTTTGAAACAAGTTAAGAAATTTTGGTGTTGACAGCAGATTTTCCCAATGATAGCAAGCCCCGCCTGTTGCATAACAGCCAGTTAATACACACTTCTGAATGTTTTACTTGATTTACCTTCCGAAATAGTAATTAGAAGTATTTTATATTCAGTTTTAAGTTCAACGGTATCTTCTGACAAGTTATGAAAATTTCCCTGCAGTAGTGTAACATGCAAGTTCAGATGTCACAACATTTGTGGTGAGAAACAAGCCTTGTAATCCTCGGTGGTTAACTAAAATCCTTACTTGAAAAGCAAGCTGTAACAAAGATTGAACAGCCCGTCTTTTTTCCACTCTGATGTTTTCAGCCCTATTTCTGAAGGGGTCACGAGGAGTTCGAGGCTCTTTTGCATTGAATTGCAAAGTTGAGTCAAGGCAGGCCCCTGAAAATACCTAACAAAAAAAATTAACAGTTCAAATGTGTCACTGTAGCCTTGAAAAATCCTGAATCATCTCAGAAGACTTCATCGGAAACATACATCTCTGCTCTTTTCTTCTCAGATTCAGGATTGTGACTTGGCAAATTCAGGGAAAAGATTCTCTTCATCAGCACCTGAGCGTAGCTGGTCTGGTCAAGCGAGGCCACGTCAGACAGAACAGCATCGTAGCAGTTTGAATCCAGCAAAATAGTGACGTATTGTCCAGCAGCGCACACCTAGAGATCACATTTATTTTGTGAGATTCATGCCAAAACTAATAAAGGTTGGATGTTTGCAATGAAAAAAATATACCATTACAATCTTTGTAATTATGAAGCAACGTTTAATAGAAATGCTATATGCAATGTTTTTTTTTAAAAGCAAGGTATGGGGAAGTAGGTCAGGTCAATGCCTTATGACCTTATAAGGTCACAAGATGAAAGGCATTAAAGTCAAGTACACACTACGGGTAAATGTAACTGCCAGTTAAAGCCTCGTCCTTTAATTATAATAAACAAACATTCTTAAGAAATGTATGTGAGTCAACTATTTGAGCATGAAAATTGTGCAGTTATTCGAAATAATTACAATGTGCTTATCCTCTCAACTTCAAACCCAATAATAATCTAAATAGATAAGTATGCTGTAAGTTCACCAGTTTTAGAAAGAAAGCAATAATGTATTCTGTAATGAACTTTTTAAAATTATGCAAAATTTTCAGTTTGTTATTATTTCTTTGCTCAAATAGTGTTTCAATTATGACATAACAAATACACATATAGGCTTGGTAATCAAGTTTTAGGCTTGATAATTAGCTGGGGTACATGGGTTTTCTCCTAATGCTTTACCTCAAATAGTTGACTAGAAGTTTGAGTTTGAACTCAGCACACAAAACTGATGAAAGTAAATTTTTAAACATGCATTAAGAATATAAGAACATTTAGCTTGTGCAACTGAGGGTGCATTACAAATGTTCCTCTCATTAAATATCAGTAAGATGTTAAGGATTAAAAGCCAACACAATCAAGGGACCATCATTCCGTTACAGAAACATCATAAAATGAGTTATTTTAGCATTCACTCAAAGTTTCCCATATTAGTGCAAACAGCCAATTTGATTTAGGTCTGGTGTTGTTTTTTAACAACAAATAAATAGCAAAGATCACTTGTGATGTTTTAATAACACAAAATCCAGGTTAGCCGTGTGAGTGCTCATCAATGCTTCAGGTGAATTTGAAACTCAAAACTGCTCTAAAAGAGAAAATGAATGAGTGATTTTGGCTGTGATGGATTGTAAAAAACAACAACAACAACAACTAATGGAATGTTGACTGAGCGCAAAAAAAAGTTTGTTGACTTGAATTTTTCTCATTTGTTTTAGCCAAGTTTGAGTTATGGACAATGACGATTTTTCAAGTTAACTTGACAGAGTTCCTGCCACATAATTGTAATTGTGTCATAATTCATTCATTCATCTTCATGTCGGCTTTCTTCCCTTTCGGGGTTGCCACAGCGGAATGAACCGCCAGTTCTCTGGCATATGTTTTACGCAGCGGATGCCCTTCCCTGCTGCCCTGCCAACCCATCGCTGGGAAACATTCACACACACATTCACACTTTAACACTATGGGCAATCGTTCTTATTCAATTCACTTATTCCGCATGTCTTTGGACTTGTGGGGAAACCGGAGCACTCGGAGAAAACCCATGTGATCACGGGGAGAACATGCAAACTCCACAAAGAAATGCCAACTGACCCAGCCGAGCCTAGAACCAGCGACATTCTTGCTGTGAGACGACCGTGCTACCCACTGCGCCACCGTGACGCCAGTGTGTCATAATTCAATTGATTCAATTGCAAACATACTTGATTTAAAACCAATAATCAAATTTCATAAGTTTAAGGGTTTACTGTTTACCAGCATTTCTCATCACACAAAAATGATTTAATATGTTCCAATAAATAATTCCTACTGTTCCAGCTGGTCAACACAATTTAGTTTGAATGTTGAAAGGAATTCTTTTATGTTGGCAATTTTCCTGAAAATGTTACCTCAGAGTTAACAAACTCTTCAGACAATTTTACTGTTTGTAAACAATGATGACGTTTCAGCGAATGCTTTGCTAACGGAAGTATGATGGAAATCAACAGTTTGCCAAGTTCAGAGCTTTCTTAAATTGATGACAGGAGAGCTTAGCTCTCTTTTTCTTCTTTGTAGAGTTCTCCATTTTCATTCATTCATTCATTTATCTTCATGTCGGCTTTCTTCCCTTTCGGGGTCGCCACAGCGGAATGAACCGCCAACTCTCTGGCATATGTTTTATGCAGCGGATGCCCTTCCCTGCCGCAACCCATCGCTGGGAAACATTCACACACACATTCACACTTTAACACTATGGGCAATCGTTCTTATTCAATTCACTTATACCGCATGTCTTTGGACTTGTGGGGAAAACGGAGCACCCGGAGAAAACCCACGCGATCACGGGGAGAACATGCAAACTCCACACAGAAATGCCACCTGCCCCAGCCTTCTTGCCTGCCACCTGCCTCCAGTGCTACCCACTGCACCACCATGACGCTCTCTCCATTTTCAATGTTGTCGTATTCTTTTTTTAATTACCCTGTATATAAATTGTATAAGTTTATATTTAATTTGATGTATTTATATCACAAGCATAAAATATCTATTGTAAACGGAACAGCCAGCCAGAACCAGTACACTTTTGTTTCCAAAATGCGCGCACAACTATGTGCTCACGTGACCTGTAGAAGCATCTATAACGCATAACGTTTACTTTTATTGTCTTGTCAAATTATATAGTTTATGTTACCTCAACTCAACTCAGTGGGCTGTGATAACACAGTTAAATTCCACTTACTTTTCATAATTAAAGAAAGTGGTATTTTTTTTGTTTATTCGGCTATCATATTTATTGAAAAACAATACAAATTTTAAAATAGCTACCCCTTTACAGGTCAAAAAGGTACACCATAAAAACACCCTACAGTTTAAAGAATATGGCATGAGTTACCAAAATAACAGTAAGCAGTTATTAGCTCACAGTAAAAATGTCTCCGTGCTCCTGTTTCATTCTCGTCAGGAACTTGGCGGCATCATTTCCAAATTCTAGCGCGTGACCGAGCCAGGGTAGCAGTCCTTTATCAAGAGGTGGTTCGTTTCTTCCTCTGCAAAAGCGGCGAATTGAATTCATTAGAGCGGTTCTTGTTAGCAAAGTTTCTTCTTTGAACGCTCACCTCGTCCGTCTCTTGAACAGCAGCAGTAGAACAGCAAGTCCCAGCAGAAGAGCCACGGTCCACATCATGAAGAAGGACGGTGAATTTGTAAACTCTCCTGTACTTCTTCATTGAGGTTAAATACGAAACTCTGACACACATGTTTCACGTCACAACATTACGAAACGTACAGGGACTCTTTAATGGTAGGCGTGTTTGTTAATGCCTGAAATGACGTGACTTCGCCATTGCGTTTTCTAGCCTGGAAGCGTTAAGTGGCATCATTACTCGAGTCGTCACGATGTTTATAGAGATGAAGGGGGCCTCAGTAGATTACTTAACACTCTCGGGGAAACTCAATTTAACCACAAAGTCACCTGTATTAGTATTATGAATTTCAGTTTCGGTTATAGTTGGTGTAATAGGGAACTTAAATTTTCCTACCATTTCTCAAAATGAGGGAAACAAACCCTGTGTTTTCTATCTCCAAAGCGGACCGTATGGACAATTTTCTCAGAGCATAAAGACTGATGAAAAAACAAACAAAAAACGTGCAATATCTCTAACTGAGTTTTTTGTCTTCTTTTATTATTAGCGGTCGAGCACCAAAGGTGCAAGACACCTATTGTTTTTCGAAAATTTATTATTTTTTATTAGTATTATTATTATTCTTTTCCGTCTTTCCGGGGACTTTTGGGTACCTGAACATTAAAGAAAAGTCCCAGATTTTTGCACACGCCTCAGACCTGGTGAAAATTTACGTTTGATTGTGTTTCGAAAAATGAATTAAATAATGGCTCTATAGCGCCACCTAACGCGTATTTGAAGCTGTTGCGCAAGCAGTTTGTCGTAGGCGGATGAAATTTGGTACAGATGTGTAAAGTACCAAGCTGCAACGTTTGCTAATATAAAACCTGTTTCCAAAATCGACCGGAAGTCGGTTATTTCGTAAAAACCTCTAAAAACGGGCGTTTTTGCTGGTTCTACTTTTTGACGAACTTCTCCCACAGATTTTGTCCAAACATCTCCAAACTTCTTGAGTATCATCATACGGGGTACGGCAGGTGATATCGAGAAGCTTTATTGACTATCATAAAGTATGTGGTCGTGGCGGCGAGCTAAAGTCCAAATTTCGACTTGAAACAGGAAGTTGTTATAATTCGGGCATAGAATATCCGATCCGGCTCAAACTGGTCTCATTCTTATCGTAGTCCAAGCCCGAGAACAGACGTACAACAACAAACATAATCCGTTATAGTGCTATCTTGTGGCGAGCATTAAAAGCCTGTTTTTCATAGTTTTACCCTTCTATTTCAGGCAGAGTATTGCATACACACTTAAAACTTGTCGCAAGCGTGTAGAACCTTAAGACCTACAAAAAAGTCTATTGGGTCGAGTTTCGAAACCGAACGGAAAACCGGTTATTTTAGGTTTTATGTAAAAACACAGACTTCATACTTTGACGAACTCCTCCTAGGCGAAATGTCCGATCCAGCTGAAAATTTGTATAGTTAGTCGTAAGACATTAGGGAAAAAAGTTATCAAAAGCGTTTTTTTTAGCTGTTGCGCAACCAGTTTGTCGTAGGCGAATGAAACTTGGTACACATATGTAAATGACCAAGCTGCAACTTTTACTAATATAAACCCTTTTTCCAAAATCGACAGGAAGACGAATATTCCGCAAAAACCTCAAAAAGTGTGTGTTTTCGCTCGTTTCAAACTTTGACGACCTCCTCCTAGGCGAAATGTCCGATCAAGCTGAAAATTGGCGTGGTTACTCATAACGCATTAGGGAAAAAAATTAGAAGTACGTCAAATGGTCTTGGGGTGGCGCCCCTGCAAATTTCAAACTTCAAAATTGTGCAAAACCAATTTACATATTTTGGACTTTATCTCCGTTCTAGGTAATCCACTATCAACAAAAACAGCCTGCCATGATTAACCTTGTCAGGTTGAACAAAAGGATATGCATCCCTGTGACTGCGGTCCAAAAATTGGCTCTACAGCGCCCCCTTATATGTGACCAAAAACTTTGTTTTAGCTGTTTTTTAAAGCTGTTGCTCAAGCAGTTTGTCGTAAGCGAATGAAATTTGGTACACATGTGTAAAGTACAAAGCTGCAACTTTTACTGATATAATCCCTTTTCTAAAATCGGCTGGAATTCGGTTATTTCGCAAAAACCTCTAAAAATGGGCATTTTGCTCGTTCCACACTTTGACGAACTCCTCCCACAGAATTTATCTAAACATCTCCAAACTTCTTGAGTATCATCAAAAGGCATACAGAACCTTAAAATTAGAACTTTTTTTCAGCTATCATAAAGTATGTGGTCTTGGTCGCAGCCAAGACCACAATACCTCAAAAAGTGTGTGTTTTCGCTCGTTTTAAACTTTGACAAACTCCTCCTAGGCAAAATGTCTGATCAAGCTGAAAATTGGTGTGGTTACTCATAACACATTAGGGAAAAAAAGTTATCAAAAGCTAAGAAGTACATCAAATGGTCTTGGGGTGGCGCCACAGCAAAGTTCACCCTTCAAAATTGTGGAATTTTTTTTACATATTTTGGTCTGTATCACTGTTCAAGATAATCCACTATCAACAAAAACAGCCTGGTATGATTAGCCTTAACAGGCTCAACTAAAGCATATGCATCACTGTGACTGCGCTCCAAAAGTTGGCTCTACAGCGCCTCCTTACTGCCCCCTTAAATGTGACCAAAATCTTCTTTTTAGCTGTTTTGACCTATTGAACATGTCAGAAAGCCCACCAAAATTTGTTCGAAGGTCATGTTTAATAAGTATAAAAAATGAACACTGTCACTCAAATCGTATCTTGGACGACAGCTCTGCAGCGCCCCCTTGAACGCGAAAAAAAAGCTTAACGTGGAATTTAACGAACTCCTCCCAGGAAAATTTCCATATTGAGCTGATTTTTGGTCTGGTGACTCTTAAGGCATTTGGGACCAAAAGTTATCAAAAACTTAGAAGTTTGTCGCACGGTCTTGCTGTGGCACCTTAACGAACTTGACCTTTTTTAAATGAGTAGGGCTAAATGGATTTGTTACTGTAGCACTCGCATACTTTATCCAAACAATATGAAAAAATTATGGAGTTACGAGCTTACCCTTCTGACCAAGTTGCAATGCTTAAGTGACAATACGCTTATAGCGCCACCTACTGCCTGTGTGTATTCGTGGCTGTATCTCCCACATACTTCATCCAACGTACGTGAAAAAATTGAAGCGTGAAAATCTTGATATTCTGAACAGATTGATAGGCTAATCTTATGACACTGAGTCATTTTTTTATACGTGTTGTTTGTTTAACAATAAGGATCGTCTTAACGTTTAAAGACTTGTAACGTTGGGTACTAGGTAAAGTGCCTTTTCACCTCGTTTGGAGCTCTCGACGACGACGAGTGAAAAAAAACAAAAAAGGCCGGGAGGCAGTGCCTTCGCTCGGGCGGACGCATCGTGCGAGACCCCTTCCATCGCTGCTTGCAGCTTTAATTTAATTTGTAATGCTATTTAGTTAAATTTCCCTGTCTTTGTCTTTGTGTTAATACTTGTGTCCCTTCTATACTCGATTTTCTTATTAGTCATACATGCTTTATGTTTACAAATGTTCTTTAAAAGTGAATTGTGATGTAAACTTGACTTTCCAGACATTCCTTGCATGTTTTAGCGTTGTTTGTTTCCTGGATGTATTATTATTGTTTTCCATGGATTTTTCTATTTTATTTTTCTGAGAGCTGAAAATGGCTCGATGCCTATTGGCCATAGCCGAATAACCAATCAGATGAGCCGCTTCAGATAAACAATGAAAGGAAAGTGTGTTTTTGGATATCACTGGCCAAAAGTAATTGTGGCTTACCAAATATTGAATGTTTTCATCAGGAATGGGTGGATATTATGTGTCCCAACAAGCAAAACACAGCATGGTGCATGGTTTAAGTGTACAGTTGGTGGAACAGGAGTTACATGACTCGTTTGGCCGAGCGCAACCTTTTGAGGTTATTCAAAGAAATTATTTATGATAAATTCTGTCTTATTAAGGGTGTACTGATAATTTGGGGGTGGGGGGATCAAATATTCGTAGTAATATTTTTATAAGGAGTATGATTTGGCACCTTTAAAATAACCTTGAGTATCCTACATTTTACAGGTTTCAAGGTACAAAAATGTTGCAGGTCTATGCCTGTTATTCCAGTTTGCTTATCGACCAACTTATTTTCTCAGTAATATAATGTACATAACATGCGCAACATTAAGTATAATCAGCGACACAAGCTAAAAATGGGTATAACCAACCATCGCTTTCACGGAAGTGCATCACTTCTTGATAACCAAATATGGGCCCTCCTCAGAGTGTTCATGAGGATCAAAACTATAGATCTAAAAAAACTAAAAAGCATTACAGCACCAGGGGTGTAAACATGTTTTTTTCAACTCCAAAGTGTGGCATTTTTAACATTGGAGTTAACAGTAAACAACCTACAGTCTAGCACGGTAAATTAAAACTAAAGATTAGTGTTTAGTCTATCTAAGATAGATTTTGTACAACTTTTTACTAATGCACTGTGGAAGAAGAGTGCATGGAGATAACACACCCGTTTGGAGAACAGCCAAGCAGAAATTAATCATGGCACCACCCATCACTTTTTTTTTGTTACATTTTAACATGTGAACCACTGGTTTCTGCAGACAAACATGTTGCTAAAATGAAGCTTTTTAATCTGTGCATTAAACACTCATTTTCACAGTCAACATGACATCAACAATATAGAATAGTTTTTCTTACATAGAACACAAATATAAGTGGCTTCTAATGAAAATGGCATTACACTCATGTAAACAGAACAAAACTGAAAAGAAAGTGTTTCACAGACGCTATTGCACATTTGGTGAGTCATTTTGGAAACCCACAAAACATCACATATATTCTGTAAAAGATGTGTATTACTTTCTGTTATGTAATAAAATTAATGCTCTTTTCATGGAGACAAAAATGCAGAACCAACAATATTGCTATCATTCTCGACTGCAGTATCTTAAACTGAAATGACAAACAAAAAGACTCCCACTCACACTTCCTATTATATTATCTTTGTTAAAAACTCCCAGGTTAATTCTAATAAGAAGGAAATGGAGTGTGAGAATGCTCTGAGAACTCTATAAAAATTGAAGAGTATTACAGTGTGTTTCACTTGAGTGGAGCGTTCCTTTAAAATAAACATGAATTATTTAATTTGAGGTTTTATTAAGGTATTTCTAAGATTTGAAGACTTTGCCACTACAGAAAAGTGTTCTTTTAATATATTTATATTTATGTACTATTCAATGTGTTTTTTTAAGATTGGACATGCGATTCTGGGAGAAAGAAGGTCCCCCTGGTCTCTGTATGTACATATCATGTGTAGCAGTTTTGACTCTCGTTGTGTTGGAAAAAAGGACAATCACGCTGAGGTCTCAATATTTATTTGACATCCACAAATGGGCAACTGTAGAATGAGGAAAGCACACAATCAATTCTTCACAGAACATACGTTTTCTCTCTCTCCACCCAAACACACAACTGTAGCGAGAGATCGCAACTTCTCACGAGCCTCGAAGTTTAAAATGGCGCCGCCCGTGCGCAACACGAGGCACTGAGTGTCGCAACAATGTGCTCCCCCTTGCAACTCTACATTATGGTTTCATCAATCAAAGAACTACGATACACAATTTCCAAATAAACAAACCAAACAAATAAAAATATTAAGTTTTAGTGAAGTTCACACTACACATCCGAAATAATTTTATTAACACAGTTACATACTCCCCTCTGAACTTCACAAAACTTTTTGTCCAATATAATTTTAAGAGAACTCAAGATTTAGGCCTAACTACAACAAGCCTCAGCAGCATAAGCTTCCCACTCACAGAGAAAGTAGTCCAAACAGGTTGATCAGGCCTGATAAGACACACTCGCAATTAAAGGTGCCCCAAACACCATTACTTTTGCTTGATTTAGACGCTAATCTGTTAATTCTGAGTTCTGCAGTTTCTGAGAAGAGAAAATCATCCAAACGAACAACTCACTGATATACTGTAACTTAACTCAATAAAGATTTTGCCAAATCACTGACTGAACTTGTCTTTCTTAGATTTTGTACCATGTTTTCAATCAACCTGTTCACAGGCTTCACAATTCTACCAACTCTCGTCTTCACTTGTAATGAGACTTGGGTAGAAGGCTCAGTAGCAAGCACGTGTTCAGTGACTGATTTTTTTCCTGATGCAAGAACTATTGTGCTACTGTCAGATCTTTCCTGTATATCTGAAATTTGACAGACTGAAGGTTCTGTGTTAACTCCTAGTGAAACCACGCTCCCCGACTCAGAAAGCTTATCATCTTGATCTGAATTAACTGTTTTAGCAACCCAGCTAGCAGTTCGATCTGAATTACTACAAGCAACTGAAGGTGTGGCTTCGCTGAAAATGTCATCATTTTGTTCATTGCTGTCACTGAATGATGGTTCCAATTCGTCAACTTCTATTGGCAAAAAGTTAACTTGAAGTAGCAAGTTCCTATGCACGGTTTTTTCCTGCCCAGTCTGAGTGTTCTGTATGCGGTAGGTATGACATTGAGGGTTCAGAGCAACAACAGTATATGGTACAGACTCCCACTTGTCTGCTAGTTTTCTCCGTCCACGTTCTCCTTTGTTTGCTAGCAATACACGATCTCCAACTTCAATATTGCAACCCTTTGTCTTTTTGTTATAAAAATCTGCCTGTCGTCTCTGACTGGTTCCAGCATTCTTCTGTGCAAGGATTATGGCCTCCTTCAAGTCTTCTCTCAGGCGTCCGATATACGAGTCGTAATCGGTAATGACGTCATCCCTTTCTACACTACTGAACATCACGTCTATAGGGAGTTTAGGAATCCTCCCGAACATTAAATAGAAAGGTGCATAACCTGTTGACTCGTGGGCCGTGCAATTGTATGCAAAAGTCAAGGTTTGTAACATCCGTGGCCAATTCTGCTTATTTCTAGGAGGAAGCGCCCTGATCAAGTTACCTAGCGTTCTATTGAAACGTTCAACATGACCATTTCCCATTGGGTGATATGCAGTTGTTCTCGATTTGTCAACCCCAGCAACTTCCAGCAGATTATGAATAAGCTGACTCTCAAAATTGGCGCCTTGATCTGAATGGATCCTCTCTGGAAAGCCATAGACACAGAAAAACCTTTCCCACAGTATCTTCGCCACTTGTTTTGCTGACTGGTCTTTGCAAGTAAAAGCATAGGCCATCTTCGTAAAATTGTCAGTGATGACTAGGACATCAACACTGCTGCCACTGCCATTTTCTGCCGACCAAAAATCAATGCAGACTAACTCCAGAGGGTATGACGTTTTAATGCTCTCCAAGGGAGCTCTTGCTTCAGGCTAAGGTGTTTTGCTGACTACACACCTCTTGCAGCATTTAACATGCTCACGTACATCCCGCTCTAACGACATCCAGAAGAACCTCTGCCTCGCAAGTGATAAAGTCCTGCTCTGACCCTGATGTCCAGCTTCATTATGAATGCCTTGGAGAACCTGCTTCACAAGAGAGTTTGGAACAACATACTGCCATCTCTTTTTTCGCATCAGGACATCTTTAGACACTCTATATAACACCCCATCAAGGATCTTGAGCTTCTCCCACTGTTTCAGAATTTTTAGCACTTCAAATGTCTCATTTGCTCTCTCTCGTCTGGAAGGTCTCCTTCCTCTTCCCACATAATGCAAAACTCTTGACATGACCTTGTCACTGTGTTGTTTCTCTTGTAACTCATTCAAGGAAAAGACTGGCAATGGGCTAGGGCGTGGAGATAACAGTTGGTGAGTATCTTGAGTAAGCAAGGTCAATGCTCTATCACCTGTACCCATCTCCCAATGTGTGTGAACATCAAGGATGGCAGACACTTCATCACAAGTAATAGAGCAGTACTCTGGTGTAGTAGAGGATTGTTCAACACCGCAGAAATTTGCAGCTGTCCTAAACACATCCTGTATGTTATCTTCTTTGACCTTTCCTGCCTCTTCCAAAAGGACATCATAAGGTTCAGACATTAGCCTGTGGCTGACACACTGACGGACAAAGGGATATCTGCTCAAAGCATCAGCGACCACATTCTTCCTACCAGGTATATAATGAATAGTGAAACTGTATGGGGCCAGCTTAGCTACCCACCTCTGCTCACATGCATCTAGTTTCGGCTTCGTCAAGATATAGGTCAGCGGGTTGTTGTCTGTCCAGACAGTGAAGGTGTTTCCTTTCAACCAGTGGCTGAACTTGTCGCAGACAGACCACTTTAAGGCCAAAAATTCCAGACGATGAGCAGGATACTTGGTTTGTGCATGATTGAGGGCTTTGCTGGCAAAGGCAATGGGACGTGCCTTTGTCTCGCCTTCTGGTACCTGCGAAAGTACAGCTCCCAAACCATCCAATGACGCATCTGTGGATAAAATGAAGGGTCTGCTGAAATCAGGATGGGCAAGCACAACTGACTCTAAAAGGACCGTTTTCAAATTTTGGAATGCCTCACTATGTTCTTGTGTCCAGTCTCCAGGGGTCAGTTTCTTAAAATTTTTTGGACCTTTGACAGACACCTTCTTCCCCTTTGGTGCAGCCGTTAGATTGAATAAGGGCTTCGCTATACTAGAACAGTTCGGGATGAACTTTTGGTAATACATTATCATTCCCAAAAATGACTTAACTTTTTTTTGTGAAGGAGTCACTCCATCAGTCATCATGAGATCTGATATGGAAATAGCTGAAATGGCACTGATCTTATCTGGGTCTGTTGCTACTCCAGTTTTGTCAATGATATGGCCAAGGAACTTCACACTCCGTCTGAGAAAATGGCATTTCTTAGGAGCCAACTTCAGACCATGTGCCCTAAGTCTTGAAAATACAAGGTCAAGTCGTCTAATAGCCTCTTCTTCTTTAGGGGCATACACTAGAAGGTCATCGAGGTAGCAGAGCAGCGTGAGGAAGTTTTGGTCTCCAAAAATGTTGGTCATCAGTCTCATGAAGCTGGCTGGACTATTACAGAGTCCTTGAGGCAGACGATTAAACTCATACAGGCCCATGGGAGTTGTGAAGGCAGTGAACTTGCGGTCTTCTTCAGACACAGTGATGTTATAAAACCCGGACGTCAAGTCCATTGCGCTGAAGATAGCATTCCCTCCCAAAGCTGCGAGGCAGTCCGTTTGATGGGGCAGCGGATGAGCATCCTTAACAGTCCGAGTATTCAACCGGCGATAGTCCACACACAGTCGAAGATCTCCAGACTTTTTCCACACCAGCACAATTGGCGAGGCCCATTCACTACATGACTTGCGTATAATTTCTTGCTCCTCCATCTCTGAGAGTACACTTCTCAACTTCTGATATTGAGCTGGAGGAACACGACGGTATGGGAGTCTAAAGGGTCGATCGTCAGACAGTCGAATGTGATGAATAAACTCCTTGGCCCTCCCACAATCCAGCTTGTGTTTGGAGAACACATCCTCATAATTTTCAATAAGCTGCACTAATTTATTTGTCCAGTAAAGAGACACCTCACATGAATCAATATTGATGTCACCAAGATTCAGATGTTCCAAGCGGTCTTTAAGTTTGGCATCAGCACAACTTCCTGTGTTATTGACTTCATCGCCAATAAAGGTCTGATTCTGGGCTCTCAGAGTTTCTTCTTGGCCTGCAGTATACACATCAAGATCTTCAACAGCTAACACAGGAAAGACATCTGCAATTTTAGAGTTCCTTTTCATCGTCACAGGTTTATCGAGAGGATTTATGATCCTAACAGGGACCCATCCATCACCAGACATGGTTGCTATGACTCTTCCAACCATGATATTCTTCTTGTGAGTTTTACATTTGGGCGATTCAATTGAGACAGTGCTGCCAGAAGAGAAGGGAGCATTTGAAGGAAGCTTACCCCACACAAGGTGTTCTTGTTTGGGCAGTAAGGTGACAGATTGAGTTAGTTTTGCGGTGCCAATCATGTTTGGGATCTCATCACCCTTCCATCTGTTGATGCCAGATAGCATATTGAGGAACTGCTCGATATCCGGGTCTCCAGTTGTTTCAGGACGATTCATGACATTCCAGTAGCCTGCATTTTGCTTGAGCTGGGGAAGCAAAGACTTGATCACGTTAGTTCCGATGATCAACTCATCTCTTTGCCCTGGCACAACCAGAGTAGGTACACTCATCAGCTTCCCGTACACCTCCATCTTCAACAGATATAATCCACTGGGACTTACTTTGACACCACCGCAACCAACTAGCACAACGTCTAAGTGCGACTCCTCCATTTGAGTAGGCGGGCCCTTACTTAACAGTGCATGCTCTGTTTCCTCATTAATTGTGCAGGCCATAGATCCACTATCCAATAAGGCTTTGACTGTAATTGCATCATTCAGTATTACTGGTGTATAAAATAAGCTGTCTGACTTTTCCAGCCTGGTGATATTCTGAAACAAGACTGTTTTATCATTGCTGTCAGCTCTGCAAAAGTCATCATAGACAGACAAGTGATCTTCACCTGGTATGAGGGTTTGAGACTGTACACTCACATAGTCCCCTCCAAAATGCGAGTGTATTAGTTTCCCTGAGCATGTGAGTCAGAAGCAGGTGTTGTGAAAGGACTAGAGGCATTACGACACTGTTTCTGCTGATGTCCAATCTCCAGACATGACAAGCAACGCCTTTCCCTCATGCAGTGGGAACGGGTGGAATGGTTCTTGTCACCACAGACTTTGCATGGGTATATGTTGCGCCACTGGGATGTTCTTGGCATTGGTACAGGAACTGACTGGCTTGTCCGCTCTAGAACTCTTTCCAGCATACTCAAAACACGTTCTAATGTCCCAGCATCAGATGGTGCAGGTTCTACAACCTTCGAGGAATCTTCAGGTAAATAAACTGGTGCTGTTGGATTTAACCTGTCTGCTTTTGGGACAGGGCGTGAGAGTGTAGAGACTTTCGCTGTAGCAACTTGAAAGGAGTCAACTTGGTGATGTGCATTGAATTTCTTAGACTGGACATCCCTTTGGTGTTCATCTATGGCTTCCTGAATTTCTGAGACTGTCCATTTACTAATAGGTTTACACCTAAACACACTACTGAGGCCTGGATCTGGGCAATTCCTTACAAACATCATGGCAATTTCTGAATTCATATTTTTCATCCTTTCATCCTGTTCTTGCAAGTGACCATCCGCTAGTTCTGCAGCTGCGTTTAATCTAACCCAATAATCGACAGGGCACTCATCAGGTTCAGGCTGAGTAGCATAAAAGTCAGCCAGAGGCTGGCATGACCCAGGACTGTCACTGAAGTAGCGCCGTAACACATCATAAACAGCTACTGAGGAGACTGCCGCATCTGTTGTACTTTTAATTCTTACTCTAACAATACTCTTGGCTCTTCCCAAGAGATGGCTCAGTATTTCGTCTACCTTGTGTTCAGGGGAACATTCAGATTTTTGGAGATAAAGTTCCATCAATTCAATCCATTCCCAAACAGTGTATTTGTCTGTCCCATCTCCTCTGAACATAGGGGGCTCCCTAATATCTGGCTTAACAAAGAGGCTAACATTGTTAATGTTACGGCCAACACTGCATGGTTCATGTGCAGGAGTGTCCACTGGAACAGGGCTAGAAAACACTGAAGTTTGGTTAGCCAACAGACGAGTGGCGATAGAGTCCCCTATTTGACTTCCTAACTCTCCAATTAAGTCACGTAACTGTTGTGCAACATTGCTATTATCAACACTGGGTGTGGAAGCAGTCGGGTCTACCGGGTAGCTTGATTGTACATTGGGTGAGTCAGGAGAATTAAATAACATCCTAGGTCTAACCACATCAGCCTCTCCCATACCCAAAACCCCTCTACCCCTTCCAGGTTGTGCCATATTAGAGTCCTTTCTCACACCAAACATATTGACAGTCCAAAATTGTTATAAAACACAAAAAGTCTACAGAATGATGGGATGAAAACAGTTCAGTGTGACAGTTTTGCAGGAAATCCCTTTTTATCCTTCACAATGTGAATATCACTCACGACCACTGGAACAGAGACGAAAGGGAAGACGCAAGACACAACTACGGCGATCGGCGGTGGCTGATCCTGTTGATCCGGGGTTGTCACGGCACCATTTTATGTAGCAGTTTTGACTCTCGTTGTGTTGGAAAAAAGGACAATCACGCTGAGGTCTCAATATTTATTTGACATCCACAAATGGGCAACTGTAGAATGAGGAAAGCACACAATCAATTCTTCACAGAACATACGTTTTCTCTCTCTCCACCCAAACACACAACTGTAGCGAGAGATCGCAACTTCTCACGAGCCTCGAAGTTTAAAATGGCGCCGCCCGTGCGCAACACGAGGCACTGAGTGTCGCAACAATGTGCTCCCCCTTGCAACTCTACATTATGGTTTCATCAATCAAAGAACTACGATACACAATTTCCAAATAAACAAACCAAACAAATAAAAATATTAAGTTTTAGTGAAGTTCACACTACACATCCGAAATAATTTTATTAACACAGTTACACATGCACCAGACTGCGGAATGTGAAATTGGCAAAAATCCTCCATTATTAAACATGGTTGAGAATCCAAATGACATGAAATTCTGCATGATGATTTTTCATTTAGCATGTCATGCATAAACTTTGTCCAAAATGTTTTGCCAAACCCAACTGAAGCCAAACATCTTTCCAAATATCCAGCTTTCACATGAAGTACAAGTTGAGCCTTACAGATTCTGTCCTTTAGGTGGCGTCTGTGTCCCATCTGCTGATCATAGTGTTCCTCTGATGCAGCATTTAGACTTTTACCAAAAAGGCCTTGAAGAACCTAGGCACGAAATTTTGAGCCTTTAAAAATGGGTTATCTTAAAATGTATGATGTGTAATTCTTTAGCATATCTATTACAAAACAGGTATCAAATATTTTTTTGTTAAGAGTTAACACTTGGATTAGTAGACGAATAGAGAAGTAAACACTTCACAAAATAGTGGGTTTGTATTACACATGGTCAGTGTCATGCCTTTCTCTGAACTTGACTGCAAGTCAGCCTAGTTTATGTGCTTAAATGGAGATGTCCTCATGTGTAACAGTGGAAGACAGTGTCCTCGGCTGCCTGCGGTGCAAAGGCTAAAAGTGACGAGACTCCTCACAGAGCTGTGCTAATTAATGTGACATAGACAAAGGTTTTCGATGACAAGCAGAAGAAAGGCTTACATCTTGACAGCATTCAGTCTTCATTACTCCTTCTTTAGATTGTATCTTCTCTGTGAGCTGAAATTTAGTTAAACTTTTTTTTTAAATCACAGAATAAAAAAAAACAATTAGTTTTTTTGTGATTAGTTTTTTTAATTGAACAGCAAACGAACGAAGGATACAATTTAACCATGTAATACATTCTTTTACTTCTGCAGAAACATAAACATCTATTCAGTAGAAGGAATCAAAAAAGAGGTACACAAGTTTCATGATTTACAAAATTGTAAATACTTTATCTCTGATTACTTTCTTTTCTAAAGCTAATTATACTCATAAACATTGGTTTGGACTGTTGTTTGTGAGTGAGCATGTTCCCGTTCTAGGACTCTTTTTGAGTGACGTTATCTAGTTCTCCTCATGTTTCTCTGGGTCTCCACTAGGTGCTAGGGCTGAATGATTTTGGAATTAATTGAATTAAAAAAAATTTCCCACCAATGTTACGATGCAGTTATTTTTCTAAAGCTTTTTCTGTTCTATATTTTGTCAACAATAACATGTAATAACACATTGAAGTTTTAATAGAACAATATTTAAATTACTTTGTTCTATTATGATTGATTTGTAGATCTCCCAGCCTTGTACGCATATAAAACCTGCTGTTAACATGAATATAACCATAACAAACATTTAAATGTGAATTGCACTTTTCAGAACTTTATTAATGTTATCAGACAGAGTTTAGTTCGATAAAAAGTAAACCTTTTACGCTATAAAAAGTAAACTGTTGCTCATGACTGTGTTGTGTCACATGACAGTGTAATTGCTATTCTTGCGATATGGAAATTCTTCTTATTTATTACGAGATTTAACTGCAATTGTGATTAAATGTTCAACCCTACTTGGCGCATTGGCTTCCTTCTACAGTCCATGAGTACTAGTCCATAGTGCATCCCATTTTAAACAAGATTATAGGTTTAAAGTTTCATAAGCTGTTAGAGATGATGTTTTTCTTTTAAACTTTGCGTAAAGCTCTTGTTATCAAGGTTCTATCAGCCCCAGCTCTGTTTATTCTTATTACTGTGACAGAGCCCTGTTATTTAAGCCCGATTATTGTTTAGGTTGCGTTATGTTTATGTTGAGCACAGTGATAGGATAGCAGCACTTGAGATTGCAGGGCATTGTGAAGCCAGGGTGCACAGTTATGATCTGCCTCGTTTAGTTTGAGCACGTGGCCTCATTCTTGTTACTTGTGATATGTGCTGTCTTTATGGGGTCATCCTCCCCTCCTGCCAGTCTCCCATTTTAATGGATGACAAAGTCAGAAACAAACAGGTTATGAACATTAAACAAGTGTCTCTGTGAAGAACCACATGAGTAGTGTATGGGGGAGTGTTTTATAATTCTGTTCTATAAAGTTCAATTTGATTACTTATGTGTTACTACTGATGAGTATTCAGGTCAATGGGAACCATGACAATTAATTCTCTCAGATGTAAATATATATATTTTTTACTTTTAGTATGTTTCTTGTCATAATTATATTTAATTATTTAGCTGGGACAGACATAAAGCCTTTCCAGTGACTTTATCAAAAGTCAAAAAAAACGTAATCTTGTGAAAAAAATTATTCGATTGACCATGAATGTCAAAGATCCAATAGCATCATCCGATGAGATCCCTTTCTTACTCATCTGCATCTCATAAATTCTAGTGATCTCATCTGATGATTCTCTAATAGTGACCATCTTTTAACAGATATACAATTGCCATCACTATTCGTCATCCCATATTTGTTTTAGTGGATTTTTCTGCTCGACTTCGCTTCTTCCATCTTCCACATCGTTGTTGTCTCCTGCATGATTCATCCTCTTCATCCTCTTCATCTCACATCTGCTAACATATATCTTAAGGAAATTTGTTTTTAAATGTCAATAAATTCCTGACAGTAAGTTCTTCCTGCTACAAACAAAGCACAAACATTCCACTTAATATCAATATTGAAACTTATACAATTTGCTAAATTTTACCTTTATTATGCACATTAATTAACTTTATATCCACCAAAATTGCAAATGCAGGAAAAGTGTAAACATTTTAATAAATGTTTTCAAGAATATAGAAACTCTGGACTCCAGTCCCATGAACAGAAAAATCCCATTGATTATTTTTCACCACTTCAAAGTTGTGGGCTATTAAAAATAGACAAGCATTTAATCATTTAAGAAATGGAGTCATCCTATCTGATGCTCTTAGAATGACAAATTGCCTCACAATGAATACATTTTAATACTTATTGAAATAACTAAAAGCCCACACAGCCTAAATAGCCAAAATTAACTGTCATATCCAAATGTTAGTCAAGTTTGCAGCATATTTGCATGTGTTTATGGCTCCCTTACTAAAAGCCACAACTCATAGATTCAGAGGCTGTGACAATCAGATTTAATCGGATTAAACACATCGTTAGTTCTAACAGATATTTAACTCAGTATGGTAATAATAATAAAAGAATTCCCCTAAAGTACTAAAAAAAAGCAAATTATGGAAATAGCAGACACTGTTCAAGAACACCTCCTTTATGCTGACCCTTGAACTCTTTCTTGTGGCTCATTTGACATAAAAAAGAGTGTTTCCTCCTTACGTCTTGAAATTAGAAGCCTCTTGCTGTATAAATGATTAAAGAGAGAGCTATTCTAATCCCCTAATTTAATTACTGAGCACAAGAAACAGTGCAGACCCTGGCATATTCTGAAAAGGAACGGCAACACTGTTATTTACCAAGAAAGAGAAAGCTATTTATTAAGAACGAGTTTGTTGTTTTCCAAGAAAGAACTTGAATTTGTTATGATCTGACAATATTTAGTGTGTAGACAGACTTCAAACACAGAAAACATTTAAAAATGTTGTTGATCTCCTTTATTAACAAACTGAATAGAAAAAAGGGTCAACAATTATTTGTCTAATAAACAGAAAATACCCATGATGGGGAAACACACTTGTGTGTAAATTAAAAATAATTCTATAAATTCTATACAACTTCATTCTTTATGCAACACACCTGATTTCACTAATAAAGCTACTCCTTTCTTGTTTGAAGCTACTCTTATGGCTCTAGGTTGCTCTGCATCACAAATTCACAAATACTGTAGATGTACAGAACATATTTCTCAAAAATAGGACATTCTTGGAATAAATATCTGGTTAATTTTAGCAAGACCCCAACACGCAGAGATCCCATGCTTTATGAAATCCTGGAAAATATTTGGTTTCAAGAGAGAGAATCCCCCGTGCCCAACTACGTTCAGGTCAAGTTTTACTCATTAGTCATGGATCATATTCTGGAGGCCTTCGCATGGACTGAGTTTATATAAAAGAGTTTCTGGGTATAAACTGTCTTTAGTTTTATGATTCTCTCTATGTTATGAAATGCAGACAAGCATGCTGTTTTCCCACATTGGGTGGGGAATTCAGTTTGCTTAAAGCAACATTTATTTGTTTGCCTTAAGGAAATAGATGGCTCTTTTCCTGTTTTGCTATGCCTGTGTAGATTTCAAGCTGGACGTTTACAGGAATCACATACAGTACACACAAAAAACACACAAATCAGCTTCTGTATGACTTCTGTGGACACTATATACAAATACACAATATTTAACTTGAAAGTATTGTTTAAAAATATTTATGCCTCATCCTTCTATACAGTATCTCTTTAAGGTGAGTCAGTGCAAACGGAGATTACAAGTGTTAAACAGTTTTTGTTCCTGCCATTGAACTTCACTGAAACATTCCTCCACAGGCATGAGAATTTTCCTGTTTAAGAATTTGACTAAAATCCAATGTGCAAACAGCATTGTCTTAACTCTTCTTGGCTCTTTTAATTCTTTTAGCTTATCAAATGGCCCTAAATGACCCCTTTCACAGAGCTTAATAATGGGTCTTTTGAAATGAACGAGACTCCATGTACTTTGTGAACACCCAGAATCAAAGCAATCACACTTTTAGGTTTAGATCTGATTAGTCGTCTAGAAGTTAAGCTTGTCATCATGGGCTGCTTGTTTTAATCTGGAGTACCCAATGTTTTCTTTCATTTTTAAATGGGAAGATTAAAAAAATCTTCACAACTTTACTGTTTTGTGTTTTTTGAGCCGTGTTTATCTAATCTTCAGGGTTTCCCTTTTACTCTTATAATGATACTGTAGTGTCATGGTGGCGCAGTGGGTAGCACAGTCGTCTCACAGCAAGAAGGTCGCTGGTTCTAGGCTCGGCTGGGGCAGGTGGCATTTCTGTATGGAGTTTGCATGTTCTCCCCGTGATCGCGTGGGTTTTCTACGGGTGCTCCGGTTTCCCCACATAAGTGAATTGAGTAAGAACAATTGTCAATAGTGTTAAAGAGTGAATGTGTGTGTGAATGTTTCCCAGCGATGGGTTGTGGCTGGAAGGGCATCCGCTGCGTAAAACATATGCCAGAGAGTTGGCAGTTCATTCCGCTGTGGCGACCCCGAAAGGGAAGAAAGCCGACATGAAGATGAATGAATGATACTGTAATTATAACAGTTCACCTAGTATTCTTGTCTTGTTTTTAATCAATGTGTCAGAAAATTTTGTTTTTATAAAAAAACAAATTCCAGTTTTCCTTTTCAGATTAAATAAAACTTTCAAACTCTGGAAAATATCTGTTATTATTTTGTTATAAAGGCTCAGAACAGTGTGTAATAACAAGAAAAGTAAAAATAACGGATTTGAATCAAGTTTCTCTTTATAAACAACTGTAAATGTAGAGCAACAAGACTTTTGAGATTACAAAGCTCAAACTATTTTACATCAACTCAAACAGTTTTGTTTGAATAGGGCTTTCAGTGTCCATTTCACACTTTGTTTTATTTACATATGTACAGGAGTTTTTGCTTCGGCCTCTGACACAGACATAATTTTCACCCCTCAGGAGAATTCCCCTTCATTAGAAGAATCTCTATAAATATAAAGACATTACACAGGATTAGATAAGATTTGGCCAAAAAACAGTGGGTTTCTACACAAAAAATAAATGATGATTAGTTTAAATAAAAATAATAAATAAAGCAATATGTTGTTGAATTCAAGAGCATGAGCAGTAACATAGCAATATTATATAACGTCAATTAGAAAAATTACAGTATATATTGAAAAACATTATTGTTATAAAGCTGTGAATAAATCCTGTGTGTAAACACTGTATCACTTTCTGTTGTTGAGATGGTGACAAACGCCTACCTGCTGCTGTTTATCCTCTTCCAAAAGTCTTTAAATGAAAACCCAAGAAAAAAAGCAACTTTGATGTCAAGATCATCTTGACATCTTTCTCCACTATTTACAAATGTTTTGTCATTGAAATCTAACACCAAGTTTGCCAAAAAAACGCAAGAAGAAGGTGAGGAACATATGAAGAAAAGATGAACTTTGGCGTAAATCCGGCAGAGTCACTGACGCAAACATGGGATAGAAAAACAGTATAATCTAACGCTAATAAACCAATAACTACAACAAAAACAATGTCTATACTATTATATACAATAAATATATAATATTTAAAATTAAATCACCTCTGAAACACAGCTCATGTATTGCTAAATTCATTCACAAGAAAACAATCACTCATCTGTCACCGCTCTCCTGCGCTCTTAAACTTCCCACCCCTTGAACACAAACAATGTTATCATTACCGTACTAAATGAAATATTAGTCGTAAGAACTGTTTCTCAGCTTTCAGAACCTGTTGAGATTTTTTTTTATCTACGAGCTACGGAAGTTAAATTCTTAAATTAACTGTTTTAGGCCTTAAATAATTAAAGAAAAAATAGTCTTGTTTTTCTGATGTCATTGTGAAGCTTATCTGATATCTGTAGTTTTTTACACTCAAAATCATAAAAGTAAGGGTTAGGGTTGCCAGATATTGACATAAGACTTCATCCGTCCATCTTGTTGGCTTTATCCTTTTTGGGGTCACCACAGGGGAATGAACCACCAACTCATCTAACATGTGTTTTACACAGCGGCTGCCCTTCCAGCTGCAACCCATCACTGGGAACAAAGTCTATTTCTGGGTGACTCCTGCCGGTTTCTGTTAACCCTCTTTCAAGAGAAACACCTGCAGCTGCAAACAAGCCAAGATGAACTACATTAGTGGTACATTAATTATCAGGTGTGCTGCATGAAGGATGAAGTGAAGCTATGTAGAAGGAAGAATCTTATTTTTTCCACTTTTCTACTGAGTTGTTTTGTTATTGTATACTTATAATAATACTTTTAGAGAGTATATTTTATCACATTTTATACCAGGTAGAGGTACTTTTATTCTATCACGTTTAAACGAGGTTCCATTTTTTTTGGATTGGAAAGACATCAACCTCTTGTGACGAATGTGGCAAACTCATCTCACGCTTGAGAGCTCTCGTGAACTTTTTTTCTTTCTGACATGATCCCTCTTTTTAACCAAGCTATTTTGCATATCTCTTATAAACTATTAATCAACGATTTAGACTGAGATAGCAGAGTGATGCATGATTTGTCTAAAACAAGCCTAATCAGAACTGATAGTAAAAGTTGGTGGAAACAGCACAAATTGTGTCGTGCTATTACTAAATTCCAATGGAAAAGCCTCACCCTAAACCGTTGTTTCAGCCTCTGCCATTTGCTATTTATATTTGTATCAGACAGAGAAATGACCAAAAAAACGAAATCCTGTCCATAGCATACCTGTAACTATTGATTCCTGAAACCCTGATTAGGATTTATAAGTAGGATTAAAATAAAAATGAATAAAAAAAGTTATGTTTGACATCTTTCGTTTTTCAAGAGGCATGAAGTGGAAAAAGTCTGGTTCACTTTTAAATTTTTTGTCGAATAAGACCCACTCAAGATTTCATTTGATGAGGATAAGAGAAAAAATGAATATCCACAGCTTGAAAAACATTAAAACTGGTGTGTTTTGCAATCTCTTGCATCATTATGTCCCATTTTAGCATTCAGAGTAAAGAGGTTGAATGTTCAGGACAGGCGCTGTCAATGAAGAGTTTTAACGAGACCTGTACTTTCAATTGTTTGAAAGGAATTTATGTTGATAACGTTTTCAAGTCAGGCACGACTATAATTGGTGCTCTCTGTTAACCATGGTGCATGATTCAGACAGGTGCGCACTGTAAGATGACTCACCAGTGCTGCTGTCTTTTTCTTTTCATTTTGCTCCTCTTCTTGTGTATTTTATTTTTAATATGTGTATTAGACATAGTCGACCTCAAATCTTCAATAAACCCGTCAAAGAAGTCAGTGGGTTGGAAAACCAAACAATTTCAGCTGCAATGGTTTTTACTTGAAAATACTTACACCAGGTATAAAATTATTTGTAAATTTGCTCCAGATGTTATACCAAGGCTGAGCATTTAGTGGCTCACAAATTGTAAAATTTAGGACCAAAAGCCAAAGGCTTTAGCTGACAAAAGTCATGATAACTCTATTTCACAGAATTGTGTCTGTTTGCTGTGTTCAGCAGATGTCTCTCAAACAGTTAACCAGTGAACTTTCACAGCTTTTATAGGTGCTCTATTATGCAAATTGACATCCTGTTTCTATAAGTTTAATCAGTAACAGAACAGTGAATCATTTTTTTAATGATGATGTTACATGGAGTTATAGCATAAATATGAAGCATGCTGAAAGGACTTCTAGGTGATTCAAAGACATTACTTACGATGAATACTGCATTTTGAATGAAAAGAAGACTGCATTTTCAATGTTATTAGTGAAACAGTTAGAGGGGTCAAATAGTTCCTCTAAATGCATTTAAAATGGCATAAAAAGGTACTTTTAAGGTCTACTTTCCCATTGGAAAGCCATTGGCCTTGCTGCTATTTGCCTGACTATATAATTTCCTTGTATTCTTTAGCCAGTTTCATACCTGTCAGGAGCCAAACAAGGAGCAAGGAATAACTGATCTTGGTGAGTTTAATGATGACATAAGAAACAATCATGAGAATGTCAATTTGCAGAAAAATGAAGACATTGCAAGGCGAGGAAATTTTATTTCTATAGAAAATGTAGTATAATGTAATTATGTAAAATAATGTGCACATATGTTGCCAATTAAAGTGCTTTACATAAGAATAAAGACAGATTAGAGATAAAGAAGATAACACAATTTAGAGATGAAAAAGTAAAGTATAAAACATTAAAAGACTATTTTTTAAGAAGTACCTCTTAACTGGGGTCTCTCGTTAATTTAAGCTGAGGTTTGTATTGTATCTATATTTTCACACTGGTCTTTCAAGTCTCATTCCGAAATAAATTCAGAAGATCAACATGTCTTCCAAACATCTAAGTCATTAGAGATTGATTAAAACACCCATTCAATGTCACAACAGTGGAAGATTCAGGTGGAAAATTCCAGTTTCAAAAAAGCAGGAGATGATGATGGAGAGGATGTTGAGGAATCCAGGTATTGTCCAGAGGTAAGTGTAAATAGTACACAGGTAGGTAAGTTAGTAAAAGAAGAGTCATAGAGAAAGGTTAGTATAACTGTCAGAAGTCATGACTACAGGAAATACAAGTTACAGGATAGGATGGTGCTGGGAAATTGAGTCTTTAAAAGGGGAGAGTGAGGGAAGTTATAGGATGAGAGATAATCGCTTGATTAGACGGGAATTTGGTTCACATGATGCCAGGATTAATTAGTGTGTGTTGAGCGACGCTGATGTCACCATGTTTCTGAACCTGTGAACTTGTACCAGTACCCAACCTTACCTGATTTCAATTTTGTTGCAACATTTCTTTCATCACACGTCCATGCAATTTTAACTTCAGAAAATGGTTCATTCACGAAAAATGTATACTTAAGCCAACAAATATTACCTGACCAGGGAATTTCATTGTTTCCTCTCGTTGAAAAGCAGACCTTGAGCTTCTATACTGATTTGCATTCAGTTTTGAGAACTAGTGAAGCGGATCGTAATGACAGGTCAACGGGTCATACATTAAGACTGCCTCAACTCTTTTTCATTTCCTGCGAGTAAAAAATTCACGGTGTGAAGTGCCAGAGAAGATTGTTTTTCATAGATATGGTCAGAGATAAGGTAATATCTGTTTTATTGGATGCCCGAGGCTCATTGAAGTCGTCTTGTATGCTACATAGGCGTTTGTTGTTTTCTGTGACAGATTTGCTCTTGTTCGTGGAGAGGAATGTTTATCTATTAAGCTTTTTCTGATATTTGAATATATGTCTAAATGGGTTAAATTTGGTATGGTTTCAGTCAAGTCAAGTGGTGTAAATGTATTGAGTTACTTGTGGATTTATGAAGCCGCACCGTGTCATGGGAACAGATAACTCACATGCATTAATAAAACATTGTGTGTTGGTGTTTTTGCAGAGCATCAGCATTCCATCCCACAAGATCCTATCTGAGTGCTTAGTCATTCTCTGGCCAGGATGATGGATTGTTGTTCAGTATTGATTTATGAGAGGTAAACAAAATAGTCAAATAAATGAACACAGAAAGAAGTCGCATCTCACAGTTTTTCAGAAGATCTCTGATTGACCGAGCAGAAGAATTAAACGTTTCCCCTTCTTTTCTTTCACTAAATGAACAAAAACATCTTTGGGTACACTCAAAAAATGTTTTATTGTGTTGTGGTTATATAGCATGATCTCTTAGAACAGGAGATTTAAAAATAAAATCTCATTCAAACAAGCATGGTTTCACTCCATTGACAATGCTGTGTCAACAGCTTGTGAGCATAGAGTTCTGAATAGAACCCGAACCCTCTTCATTTAGGACATTCCTTGACAAGATTGACAAGATGATTGAAAGGTTCCAAATACTTGAAAACCCACTGAAAAACCGTGTTGTAAAAATGACACTTTAACCAGTATATTCAGAAATGTGCGGTTACACTTGGGTTGCTGCTGCCATGCCATGTGAAGGACTGCAAAAGGTGTAGAAAACTGCTCCCTTGGTTACAGTGTTTTCATTGTGACAATATTGTGAATATAGAGACATTTTGGAGTTGGATTCCAACTAATTGCTGAATTTAAAAAAATCCCTTTTTTTCATTAAAAAGTATAGCAAATATAAACCGTTAAAAAGACCCGCATGAAACTCTGTTTGAGTTTTCCAATATTCTATCACAGTAAGTTTTTAAAGCTCATGAAAATTAAGTATAAACTGAGAATGTGGAAGATCGGTGGGTGATCACCCCATAGCTAAAGCCACCCAGTGCATAAAAATAAATCTTTCAGCAAACAACTTGTGTTGAAATAGTGCCTGCCGTGCATCATCAGTTTGATACGGCTATATTGTGATTAAGGGAAGGAAATCACTTCTGGTTTGTTAGAGAATCTTGGAGAGAACTCTGTATTATACATAGCTTACAAAGATCTTTACTCATTTATAATTCATAAAATTCAGAGATTTTCCCAGATTTGTGGTAAATATCCCAGAAGGAACTTGTATTCCATGATTGGTTTAGATATTGTCTTTGTGTTGCAAGTTCTATAAAAAGCACATCACAGTCACTCATCCTTCATCATTTTTAACTGAACATTCAAATGACAAAGACAGCATGTCAGCGTCATGCCTCTTTGCTTTCATTGACAGCATGGAAATTACTCCTTTTATGAAAAACCTAACACAGACACCAGATTGTCTTTCTACAAATATGTTCAACCTCTCTTACATGAAATAATGTCATGACCTTTTCTTAGCAGTTTAAAAGAAACATGCAGAATGCTTTTCATTCCAGAGCATTAACTAGTTGTTGAAGTTAGATCTTTATAGCAAAGTAACAAACTCTTATTTAGGCATGTATGTATTTTATACATGCTCGAAGGAAATACAAGCTGCATGTTTCATCAGTTAAAGATTAGCAAACTTATTTGCAGCAAGAACAACCTAACTATTGTTTTTTACCTTTTCATAATGTCAAATTGTCATTTATGTCATTTAACTCAAGTTTTGTTTTATTTGTGCTCACATTTGTCCAAAGATTATTTGTTAATGAGTTTATGATTACTCTCACGGTTTTACTGAGATTTAAGTTAGATTTGTTCTTTCACTGCTGTTCCATCACATCTGTTATATTATCCTTGACATTAGTTTAACTCAGATCTTCTTTTTTGGGTGGTTAACTATTCATCACGTTTTTTAAGCAGTGTCTAAGAACTTTTGTTTGATGTTTAATGTATAGGAATCAATGAATCACTACAAAAGTCAGTTCTGAAATGAGCATGTTGTACTGTACTACGTGTAAATGTACCATAAAAATACAGTTAAATAAAAATAAATTTTTATTTTTGTTTTACAAACACCTGCAGTAAAATAAAGTAGGATATTTTTTAATATAATTGGGTTTATATTTTAACAGGTTAATATTAGGAAAAAAAACCTTTGAGATAATTTTTTTTGTATTAAATTCACTGTCACTGTATGTGAGGGAAAACTCACATACAAATAAAACATGATACAACTGAGATATATTTGTATATTATTTTATTTAGTGAAAACATATATTTTAAGTACCCCTACAGTAAAATTTCATGTGGGGTCTATGAGCAGATTCTGCCAGACTTTATGTTTTGTTCTAAATAAGGGGAATTGTTGTCTACGTAAGGACATACTTCTGTGGTCTTGTTCATAAAGGAATCCTGAGATCTAATGCTGAGGACACCAGTCAGCTTATTTGTTTAGTTACCCCTTAATCTTTTTAAAACTTGAATAAACGTTTGTTCTGTGAAGTCTGTATTATTAATAATAAGATAGACGACGTGGGATTATTTAAGCTCAATGGTTGCTTTGTTCAGAAGTCAATTACAGTATTTATGATTTTGAAGGTTTTGACCACCATGTAAGGGTCTGACTGTCTAAGCTCCATGATTTACTGGCTCATTGACTCTTCCTACTGAATCCTTCTGAATGATTTGGTTGATTTTCTTTATGCACCGATGAAGCAGGAAGTTATAAGGTTAGGTATTGGAATTCATTTCGATTTACAGTGTTGGTGCTGAACTTTAAGATCAAGCAGAGTGTCCTCTTGCTCGGTTTGCCATAGTTTAAACTAAACAAAGTTCTCGTTTGATCTCTGCATCATAGAGCATGAACTTATTTCAATGTGTTTGAGCTCAACGGATGGATTGGGTATTTAGAAAACTATGTGAGCAGCTGGATGGGGTTGAAGAGAATTACAGCTGGCTAATCACGACATTTGATGGAGTCCGCTTTAAGTTTAAAGAGTTCAAGCATGCACTTTATTGCTGTGATTGTGCAGATTCTGTTGAATTCTTGTGGAGTGAGTTCTGTCAGCTGAGTAGTTTACATATTGATAAAACAAGAATAGAATTTATTTGTGTCATTTATGAGTTGGTTGGTTCGTTCCTTGTAGCTTTTAAATGTATATATTTTTTTTCACAATCGATACATGACAAGTATTGAATCAAAGGGATGTTTGAGCCTATCAGACAACCTCCTTGGAAGTTAACGTAAACCCATGTGAACAGACCAAATGAATGTGAATTATAATGTAGTAATAAATGGTAGAATTATTTGAAGATTGTGCTAAAAAGCTTAGTAGTTTTATAATTAACTGATTTAACACATCCAATGTACATTACGGTGCTGCAGCCCATCAATGCAGATATTTTATCATATATTGACATTTTATCAGGGTAAACTGAGCTAACCTAAAAATTAAACAAAAAACAAAAATAAATTAATCCTTAATTATCTTTAAATTGAACAAGTGAACTTGAAATTTCTGAAAATGTATTCTTGCTTCAAAATCCTCCTAAAACCAGTAGAGGTAATCTGTTCAGTCTCTTATTGACAACAACGAAATCTTACAGTGAACGTACTTTGTGTTTGCTATGTTTTTCATTGCTGAGAAGCCCTAAAGTTCTGATCCTAAAATCACATTTTATTTGAATTCTGGAAAAAACTGAAAACACAACACCTCTTATTAGGCATTGGGCTGTATAATGTGACATTGCAATTAGAGCACTGAAACTACAGGCAGAAGGATTAAGAGAAGTGGGTTTATCAAATCAGAGCTCTGTCTCAAAAGTGCTTACTGCGCTCAGCACTGCAATCACACACTCATTGTACTTACATCTAGATGCAAGAACTTAAGCACTGAACTTAGTCCATATCATAGCAAAATATAAAAAAATTACCCTATTCAGTATAAAACCATTAAGGAAGTTAATATTCAATAGACATATGCTGCTGAATGCAAGGTTTTGAAGTATATTGCAACCCAAAAAGAGTTAGTTAGCAAAATACTTTATGAGTAGATTCAACCCATTCACGAGCCAAAGATTCAGAAAAAGAAGACATCCAGATATATTCAAAATATACAGAAAGACAACAGAGGCTGTAGTTGTTTTTTACCGTCCATTAAACCATTTGGGCTTTAATAACGCCTATTTATAAATAAATTGTTCAGAAAATGTGTTTCTGTAACAATACACCACAATAGTTGTGCGTGCTTGCAATCATACTCTTGGTGAAATGTCACAATAGAAACCCATGCTCCTTTGTGTCCGAAAAAGCAAGCTGTTCCTCACCACAAAATGTCCTTTATGGACACTTGATTGAGTTCAATAACACACAAGCATCTGCACCTACCAGGGTTGATGGAATATGTTGCGCTCTTGCACTGTCTGTGCTCAAATAAGACACATATGGACATGACTGGTAGTGTTGGGCCAAATTGGTTTCGGACCACAGAAACAGAAAATTGTTAAGAATAAACAGCGCTCTAGGATTCTCGTTTTTAGCAAATACTCATCTCTTGGGGAGCCATGTCATTCCAAGAGATAATTGAATCCAAAATCCTAAAACACATGGAACCTGTGAGATGTCCCTGAAAAAATATTATGAAAAAATAAAATAACAAATTAAAACATCACAAATTCTACAATTAAAGACATAGTTTAAACATTATAATAGGACAAGCACACTAGTGAATCAATCATAAGGACTTGAAAAATGGTTTCAGAACAGCAAATAAACATTTCATCCTGTTCAGATTTTTCCTTTGTGAATTTTGAAAAAAAAAACCCCTGTTTATTTTCCAGTATCTAAATGAAATATTCTAATATATAACAAACAACAGACTTCTTACTCCTTCAATCACCTCAACAATACGACTTAACCCACATGAAAGGGGATGAGTGGCTATTGCAGCACTCATCTTCCATGTCCACTTGTTTTTGAGCATCCATGAGCATAAAAAAGTATAATGCACTGAAAAAAAATCTCTGCACAAAAGCACTGCAAAAAACACTTTTCTATGCTATGAGAAACAGCACCAGGCAATGTTTTGCTCCAAGATGCTGCACTCTTTTGTTATCTTTTTATAATTTGAACTTTAGTTCTTAGTCTTTACTGGTTTTCTTCTGTGTTTTGCTATTCCGAAAAAATGCTTCTGACTCACTATTCTTATGATTTGGCTTCATTTTAATACTGAGAGGTGAGTTTTTAACAATCATCCTCAAATGTCAAGAGCCTATAACTTCCTCTGCTCTAACTCTACGTCAAGCATAACCTTCGTCAACGAGTGACTCATCAGCCTTTTAAGCATTTTCTCAATAATATATACAACTTCAAACAAATAATTGAAATGCTTTCTTTGACAGAGATACTACAATTTATTTAAAACACAGGAATCAATCGCAAGAAACCAATTAAGTTTTCATTAAATAACCTTTATTTATAATTCAAACATTTTTATTAATTTAGTATTCTAAATTTATAAAATATACCAAAAAAATATTAAAATGATGAACTGAAAAACTACCCAACTAATGGCCTGCCGAGTGTAATAAAGCACTTATTGTTTGATCTGAAACATTAAAAAACATGTATGATAATGTAAAACTACAGAATTTATGTGGTGGTTCATTAGAACTATTCTGACAGGACTCATTCATTCATTCATTCATCTTCATGTCGGCTTTATTCCCTTTCGGGGTCGCCACAGCGGAATGAACCGCCAACTCTCTGGCATATATTTTACGCAGGGATGCCCTTCCCTGCCGCAACCCATCGCTGGGAAACATTCACACACACATTCACACTTTAACACTATGGGCAATCGCTCTTATTCAATTCAACTTATTCCACATGTCTTTGGACTTGTGGGGAAACCGGAGCACCCGGAGAAAACCCACACACGACTCAAACGATGTTAAATAAGAATTCTTCTCAGACGATGTCTGTCATGTCATGTGCTGATTTGGTTAGGATTCTAGTCATGCTTTTTAAGTAGAATTGACATATGGGTGAATGTACTGCACTGTCACATTACCTAGTAACGGAGCAATTTGTCAAACGAAAGAGCAGCCGACACTGTAGCCCGAGGAAAAGTTGACATTAATTTATGTTTGGAAAAAGGGTTACCATAACCCTCCTACTTGAAACTTATGTTAATTGTAGCCAGTATTAACTTAACATTTTTTTCGATTTGGCTGTTTCTTGATTATTTTTTTTTTGGAAATCAGACATTTAATATTTAATCCAAGAAGACTGAATCCAAGAAGACCAAAAGGCCGAAGCTTGTCAAAAAGAGGCCTTACGATTTAAACCAAGTACATACAGTTGTACTACTTCACCTGGCTGTTCATAGGAGGGAGTGTTTTAGTTTAATACTTTTTACTCAGCTTAACATTTTTTTTCTTAAAACTTAGCATTTAGTTTTATACATTTCTTGTTCTTTAAAATGAAAGTTTCATTGGACGTTGATTCAAATGTCAAAATGCCATCTGATTACCTGTTAGGTCCTAACATGCAGATGTTTGTGAGATTGCTGAAGCTATATTTTTATTATTCAGAGGAGCAAATCTTGTGTCCTGAATTGTGGGGGCAGGCTCTGCGTTCGCTCAACAGCTTCATAGGCTTCCTCTAAAATACTTATCTCAGTTTCAAATTATACTTCGTATATATAAGTCTGGCTCTGATCCCTATATAAATGGTTCCCCTCCCTTTTCTCAGGGACCTTTTCTCTGTCCGCTCACACTTACGCTCACTGCGCTCGAGCTCAGGACACTTGCTCTCCCAGACTCCTCCTCCTATATGCTCTCTTAGTGAGTGAGCATTCTACTGCACTGCTCCTGCGCTCTGGAGCTGCTAAGGTAAGGATTAGGTCAACCACAATAGAGCTTACATTTATTTTTAATTGCCCACCGATTCAAACAAATTTCAGGAACTTTGTTTGTAACTTTTAAGGTAAGTGTGTTCTTTTGAGAAACTAATTTGAAAAAATTTACTTTTACATATACTTTATTGGACTTGTTCCAGACTGCATAGATATGCTTATGTTGTTTTAAACATAAAAGTATTGTGGTTGGTCAACATTTCACAGGAAGTTATTCCAAAATTGTACCAGCTATTGTTACTTTTAAATCTGTAGAAACAACCCTAGATTCTTATTTAACAAATCTGTTGATTTTCTTGCAGACCACTGTCCATAATGATGTCGGTTTATCATCCACAACTGGGTTTTAAACAGAAAGGAAGAGTGCACTTTGCCTCAAACCAGAGCTATGAAACGGTTTGAATAATAGCTATCTTGACATGTACTCCTTTGATATCTAATATATATTTAAGTAATTAAAGTAATTAATACATATTCCTTTAAGAAATCTGAAACAGGTTTCAATGTTTATCTCTGCCCAATATCTAAAGCCAGACTGTATCCTCTAGAATTTCAAATGTGATGATTTAAAATAAAAATACAGAAAAATTGTTAATAAAAGAAATACCACTAACCCATAAAGCGTTCATGTTTTGATTAGCTTTTTATACTGGAGTAATAATCATTTGTGTTTTTGTGCTGATATGCATTTTAGAGTGCCTGTAATTATTATCATTGGTGGAAACCCTTGTAGATATGCAAATTTAAAAGTAAAGTATATGGGCATGTTGCGTAAGATAACATTTCCTGAATGGAAATGTTTCATTAAAATTCAGCCCCAGTTGTCGACAACAGATCGTCTTGGTTGATAGCATCTACAGCTGAGACCAATTAGCTAGAAAGAAGCTTGAGCACAGCAGATATTTTGCAGAAAGAGAGGGTGGTAAGCAAGGTTATCTGTTCTGCATTATAAAGGACGAACAGCCCGTAGGGTGCATGATTACTTGCTTCTCACCTCTATGAATCTATATTCCAGAAGAACAATGTACTGTACTGCTGCTGAAATTCTTTCACACATTCATCATTATAGCCAGGTGTTTCACAAACTTATAGCTATCCACATCAAAATATTTGTGAATTTTTGAGTCTGAAGACACAATAATAGTGTGGGGAGAACTAACCTTTGTGATGCAATTTGATTGGATAACAAAAGTCCAACTTAATAAACAATAGTCCTTAAAAGTCCCCATCGTAAAAAAACGGCCTTTAGTAATACTCAATGAACTGTGTGAGTCAACCCCGATGACAAAGATAACTTTTAAGCAAGTTTGTCCTGGATCCAAACACAGATATTATTTCTATCTTTCAATTTGTTTGTGTGCAATTATACTCAGACCACCACGACCACAACACCCCTGACAGACTTTTTGGTTTTAATTTACATTTTGACACTGGGCTGAATTTATTCTGAATGCAAATGTTTCACTGCATAAACTAGGCATGGTGGTAGAAATATCAGACTGATGAAAATGCAGGATTAGGGAAATCCTTCTTTGTGGGACTTTAGTAGAAATCAGACATGATCCTCTCTGTACATGCTCAGTACTCTCTTCTTGTTCCCTCTTAAAATCCCAGAAGCAAACACCTTTCAAACAAAGCCTTCATCTGTCAGGATGCATTGCTTAGGCTCCAGCAGGTCTCAGAACCATTCTTGACTTTATCATTTATAAAACAACTCAAATAGGGCAAGGCTTGTGTAAACATTATTGAATGCAAAAGGCTTTTTGTGAGATTTGCAGATTCTCGTTTCATGATAAACCCCTTCAGACCCTGCATCTATTGTGTTAGACATGACACTTTATGCATGTTTCTGTTATTTCTAGATATTTCAGTTTAGTTAGGGTCAACATGTTATTTAGTCCAATGTTTAGAAAGCTGTGGTTTTGTGGTTGCAATATGTAAGCAATGCTACAGTGAGGTTAAAATATTTGGTTTATTGTGTATGTGCATGCGTCATTCAAAATTCAATAACAAATAAGTTATACAAATTAAATAAAAATACATAAATAAATAAATGTTTACTTAGATTTTTGACCTGACGTTGTAAAGGACAAAAATGTGATTTTTTTTTTACTATTGTTAAAAATCTAATAATGCAAACTTAACCATTTTTATTTATTTTTTTCACGTCGGTGGTGATGTGACATACATTAGCGTGAACCTTAAAACACACAAAAAAACAATCATAGAAAACAAGGAAAAGTCCTCATCGCACAAGAATTAGTGAGAAACAAAAAGTACAAAGCAATGTTGGAGCAATCAGGCAACCAAATGTGCTCAATTAAGACAATAGCCAGGGAAAAAAATTCACCAAGAGACGAGGACCCAGACCACAAAATAAAATCAGGGAAAATAATAGGAATATGCAAAACAGACTGGGATAACTATACTCTGTGTATCAGATCAAAAGAAAAGATTATGAAAGTGACTAGTTGGCCAGATATGGAGTTAACCATATCCGGAATTTGTTCTCTGCATTTAACCCATCTCAGTGTACACACACAGCAGTGAACAAACACACTGTGAACACACACCAGAGCAGTGGGCATCCATGGCTCCAGCGCCCAGGGAGCAGTCGGGAAGCTGGTGGCTTGCTTAAGGGCACCACAGCTGTGTTAAAGATGAAGAGCAAGTGTTTCATCTCACACACCAACTTCAACTCGGATCTGAGAATCGAACCTGCAAGCTTCTGACCACAAGTCAATCTCTTTATTTACCAGACTACAACTGCCACATTATAAACTTGAAATAGGAAAAAGCTAGAGTGATGACATGACAATATGAAGGTAACATAAATAATCATTGTATTTCTACTGACTAGTATTTTAGAAGATGCTACAGAAGCAGCAAATCATTTTACACTGTGTTTGCATATTTCCTCTGTCTTTCTTCATTACATTGATTCTGCATGAGTCACAATTTATCACCAGCAGTTGAGTTTCACTCCATCTCATCCGTATTTTCAAGATAAATCCCTTCGTTCACTACTCTGTTTCCATCAGTCACAAGTCTTCATTTCAGCGATGAGAGAAAATCTCACTGCTTGAAGGTCTGATACAAATCTAATCTGCTGAATCTCTGAAGAACCATTTACTGTCTTTGTATAGAAGAACAAGGGGCTATTAAATCTATATGGGAGGGAAAAAAGATAATCTTGTATAACTTTTCTGTGTAACAAGCTAAAAATGGGGATTAAAAACCTTCTTGAGTTTCCTGTTGCTGTCAGATTCTGTCCCTTTCACTCTTTATGCTTTGTTTAATCTTGATGTTTCATGTTTTAACCCCTTAGTTCCACATCATAGATTCAAGGATTAATATTCTGTTTATGTTGCATTTAAAATTTATTCAGTTCTTGTATATCTCTAATAGTTATACCTCTGTATTGGTTCATATACCAGGTTGTCCTCTGCAGTCTTACCTTTAACTACCCCTGTTGTGATTTTGAAAGGTTCATACAGTAGTTTTGTCGAGGTCAAAAACTCCCAAATCAATCTCTGTACCTGACTAGCTTCCCCCTCTGCTCTTGACGCAAGCGTTCACGTCATGTCACGTCAAATCCATATCATAGCACAGCACAGTACCGGTTTTCATTTTCATACCAGTATAGCGCCCACCCCTATACTCACCATATGTATAAGAATAAGCCAATCAATCGGGATCCACAGAGATTAACATATCGGCATTCCACCATCATGTTTCACAGTTTTTCAACAGTTTTCAGTTAAGTGCATTATTATTATTATTATATTATTACTTGAATTGATTAATCTTTGTGATTGAAATCTATGGAAGGATAAAAGTTTTTTCTGGATTTTTTACAGTCAACAAAATGTACGTTCAATACGTCATGTTCAAGATTTGTTTGAATGATGATTAATTTCATTGTTAACGTCCATAACTAGGCACACAGAGTACTTCCAGATATAAAACTCAAACTGAATGTTTTTTTAAACTCTTTAAAAAATTTTGCATTCCATATGAAGGATAATTCCTTTGCTCCTTGCTTTTCTGATGCATCAGATACCTAACTCTATCCATCATCTGCTCCTTGTTTCTCTGTGTTTCCTTCCTTGACTTCTACTCATCTGAATACCTATCTTTGGATTTCATGTTATCTTCACTGTCTCTTGGAACCATCTCCTTGTCACTTTTACAATGTTGTTGTTGATACCTTGTCTGTTGCTGTAACCTCAATAATGTTGCTCATCACCTCACTCTCTGTCAAAGAGGTTGTTTTTTAGGAGTTGTCTCCTATTTTCTTCAAACAAACCTGCACATTAGGTACTCCTTCCTACACTTTGTTTGGATCCTGACAGCTTTCTTGCAAAATAAAAATGCTTGGAATTAACAGAATAGAGTAGGTATACCTTTGAAAACCTATTCAGGTGAGAATGTTTAAGGCTCAGGTGATCTCAGGTGACTGTTTTGTGGATTACCAAACATTGATCCTGTGAGGTTTTTATGTTTATGGCAAGAATTCATAGTTTGTATTTCAGAAAAGTTCTTGTGGGATTTAAAGAGTGTCGACTGGAGGAAAACCACTGTAAATGTCAAAATCTACTTCTTAACGTTACTCAAAATTACAGAGCCATGTGATTTCGGCTGACCTTTTGGGTTCTCAAACATCATTCTAAGGGTATTAAAGGCTGATGGCTTTCTCGAACAAATGATCTTGGTTTAATCAAAATGCCAAGGAGAAAACAGTGGCAAGCACAGGAAGCAAACTAAACTATACGTCCCCTTTGGCGACATATTCTTTTTGACACGTACAGTATATTCACAACAGAATTGATTAGCTGACTTTAACTTTGTTGCTTTACTGTTACCAGGTGTCTTTTTTGAGACCTGATTAGGAAAGCTCATTTCCCTGTACTCCTTACACAAGTTACAAGTCAAGTGAGAGGATGCGTGCTAGGGCTTGTGCTGTTTCAGCAGTTATTTCTGGTACTAAATCAAATCCTTATCTGGGTTTCCTCTAGGCTAACGTTCAGCTTTTTCAAACTTCCAAATATCTCAGGTCTCATCAGGTCAGATGAGTGGTTAACAATAGAGAAGAAGTTTATTGTTGATGAGTCAGTGACAAATAAGGATTGATTGAAAACAAAAATGCTACAAACATGTTAAAACAATGTTCACTCAAAACGATAGTTTGCATTTCTGTTTGCATCACAGGATTTCAAATTATATTTCTAAAATGTTTAACTACTTAAAGAATCTGTGTAATCTTTTCTAAAAGATCATTTTCAACAATCCATAATATTCACTCTTTACTGCACCTGTAATAGGAATTCTCTTATCTAATTAAATCCATTGTTCTCCTACATAAAAGTATTGTGGCTACTGTTTTATATTTTTGGGAGTGTACAAGAAGGATTTAAATCCTCCCGAAATTGCATTTGCACAACTACACTTGTCTTTACAAGTAATGCAATCTGTTGCAACATGAGTTGATTAAGTTGCATTTTAGTTTTAAAAAAAAGTTAATGCAAAAACTAACAAACAGAGTTTGAGTAAATGACTTTTTTTCTGAATGTTATTCTCCTTTTTTAGTTGAATTTGCTTTGAAGATCCAAAAGTATCCAAACTTGGTGGTATTGCTTATGTCTGGATTGATAAATGACTCTTATGCAGCAGAGAGGTTGATTAGGGGTGTGTTTGAGGGAGGATAAAACCAGACTGCTGCAACAAAAGAGGGTTTTGTGATAAGTTTAAATGTAAAATGTGCGCTGTACTGGAGGCCCGACAAGGCTGTGTTTTTATGTCCAATGAGAAGTCCTCTGACACCAATCAGTGTCCTCAAAAAGAGCTATAAAAACCATTCTCAGATTGCTTAATAAATTGGACACTTTTTAGAATAAATGAATTGAACGTGATGTTTGTTTTTTGTTATCTGGAGTTGTTATCTTGTTTTTAAATTCCACTTTTTCCTGCAGCCATAAATAGCATTTGCAAAAGGTCACATTGTTAGCTCTTCCTCTGGGTTGGGAAACACATTTATGGATGTTAAACAGATTACAGCTCTTGAGAAGATTGTCAACTATCACTCTCAACAAATACTGCAGTGGCTGCTAAGAAACACTGATCTAATTCTCCTAGCTAATGCAAAAAAATGAACGATCAAGAAACAAAGAAGTGCATTTTAAGCTCTTTAAATGCCTTCAGATTTTTATAATTCAAAAGGAGATTTTCTGTATTTATTAATATCTTCTGACACAAATCTTCATATTACATAAATTTGATTGTGAGAGCTATAATTTGCATCAATGCATGATTTAAAGACTGAACAATTTGGAGGATGGGTGAGTCACCATAGAGTAGTTTATTACAGCAGCACAAACCTGATTCAGAAAAATGTTTTCTAACAGTAAATTGAGAATGAATGACACATCCATGAGTAGCTTTTGCTTATATTTTGACATTTATTTCAGAGATGATGTGTGTTAGTTCAGTTTTAAAGAGAAAGAAAGAGCAAGAGACTGTCCATTTGGGGAAAATGGGCTCTGATTGTTCTGTCCCTGCAGGGAGAATGATCGTAATGGAGGATGTAAGTACAGGTGTGAAAGTCTGCACGTGTACACCTTCTACTACCTATACTGCTCTCTCTCAAGCCTCCACACAGCTGGGCTTCACACACATCCACAGATTTTCAGGCTTTAAGCTTAATCCAATAAGCGCAGTGTGTGTTTCAACTTCAGATCTGGGCATTACGTTCAATCAGAGACTTCAGTATCCTCCAAAAAGACCTTTTCAAACAGTTCTCAAGCTTTTCCAAGCCAAGATGTTTCCCTTTCTGCACAGTCCATTCTTTATGTTCTATGTGTATTAGCATGAATTGATTGTACCTTTATGTAACAAGACACCTAACAGAGCAAGAGTCAAAACTAATGGAATCCTTTGGGATTATAAAGATGGAAAAGGGATTTTAAAAGGACAAATTCCTTGAATTCTTCCTTTCTTGCATCTCGTTTGGTGAGACAAAGTCAAAGAGCTTGGTAAAACATGAATACATATATAATTGTATAATTCAGATTTGACGCTGTGAGTGTATTTGTTGTGTCTGGTTTTATCTCAAATTTTGTAATATTTTATATTTAGCATTTATTACATTTTCCTATCTGTCCTTCGATATGTTTATTCATGCATGCTAGGTTGCTTGGTTAACCTAACTTGCCCATGGGAGTGAGTGTGAAAGTAGCCCTTTGATGAACTGGCAACCCTGTTGCGCACCTGCCTTTCTCCTAGTGCAGGGGTGTCCAACGTCGGCCCTGGAGAGCCGGAGCACTGCACATTTTAGTTGCAACCTTGCTGTAGTATGCATACTACTCTACTTTAGCCAATCAGACCATACTTAGTGCCACAGGTGTGTTTCATGATGGTTGAACCAAAAATGTGCAGGACTCCGGCTGTCCAGGACCTACGTTAGACACCCCTGCCAAGCACCTGAGGACCCTTGTGACCACAATTATGATTTAAAATGTCCTCGAAAATCTGCATCATGAAGAATTAATTTATACACCCAGAATGTTCAAAATGGAATGTTCTAGTTAAAATTTTAAGAAATATGCAATAATTAAGAGAAATCATTAAATAGTAAAAATAAAATAGTGGTCAAGTATAAGACACGCTCCTCCCAAACCTGTGTTAATTGATTAATTGGCTTCTTAACTGTAAAAAAAAAAAAAATAAAATTTTGCCAGATTAAAAATACTGTATACCAAGACATATATTGTAGTATATGTTCTTTGTCATGGTTGACAGTCTGTGAGAATGCTCATTAACTCTCAGCCTTGTAAAAGACATGACAGAGTTTTGAAAACATTGTTCAAAAACATAAAATTGATGATTGGTGTTTCAAACTTTTAACTATAATGTTTATCATGTAAAAAAGTTGTGTTTTAAAATTATGATATAGGTCTTACATTTAATTCTTAACTGTCATAAAAATGCCTTGAAAGTACTACATTGGCATTATTATATTACACTATATTATATTAATATTATACTACATTGGCATATACTAGATCTATTAGTCTTTTTAATCTCTTAAGTTGTTTAAAAATCAACAGATTCGCCTCGGCAGAGATAAATCACAGAATGCTTTGGCTTAGTTGTCATTATCCTTTTGGTCACTGAAATGGTTCATAATTGGCTCCATGCAGTTTGTGTTCCTGAAATGAATACTTTTAATCAAGCCTATTATGTAAGCTTGCACATCCAGTGTTATCACATTTACAGTGATGGGCTTAACAGCTGATTAGACAGTAATCTGTAATCTTTGTGATTAATGGTTTGATTTCACTGAACAAAGACTGAATGTTTCTTAGTTGGATGTGTTCATTATGTTTTCATTTGATCTAAATAGACTTTACTGAGTACAGCATGCCCTAGCAACAGCTCAAAACACTGTAGCAACGGCGGTTTATGAAAACTCACAATGTCTGCTTGCTCTTTTTATATTTCTCGTAGAGTGTTTCATCTCGGGTTATGTGTTTTACCCATCTGAGTGGCAATTTTAGGAGCTTTTATGGCCAGTGATTTAGGCTGGCTGTAAAATGGCTAGATATTCTGGTCTGATAATAGAAGGCAATGCAGTGCAGCACTCATAATACATTTAAACAACCCCTTTGGCCTAGATGGCATGTATCACAGGATACTTTTAGAATAGACAGCCGATTGCCTTACCGTTATACAGTGCATTTAGAGTAATTGACGATTTCAAGATGAATTCTTTGAAAATAATGAACACTCTCTAAAGCAGATGTATTTGAAAACAGTGTTCATGAGACTATTTTATGCAACCAATTAGCGGTTGTTTTGAGTTCTTATATTAATGAAAACATCTCTCTTCTGCCTGTAAAATAATAAAGTTGATCTAAAACACATAACGAGATCCAGGGACGTCACAAGATTTTGCACATTATCAAAATAAACACTTGCAGTGGGAAGTGGTACAATCCATCAATGCCTGCTAATTATCTCTGGTTTTGACTACACTGTTTAGGCTACATTCAGACTGCATTCTATAGTGGGACAAATCCAATTTTTGACCTTAATCTGATATTTTCATGATGGTAAATAACTCAAGTATGATTTTTAGTTATCTGTCCCAGGCTGCTGTCATACAGTATGTAGTCCTGAATAACTGTTGTTGTTTTTTTGCATTACAACCTCAATATCATAGACGATGTCTAATTTTTCTTGGTTTCATGTTATCAAGACCAAATAAGGCTACGTTCAGACTGCAGGTCTTGATTCCCATTTCTTATTTGTATGTAAAATCAGTTTTTGTGCGTTTGTGTATGTTAAATCAATGTGTCTGGTATCCTTCTTCAGTGTGAAGGAAATGCAACT
>UELW01000666.1:0-200722 GCA_900490495.1 Danionella dracula
TATTATATTTTCAAATCAGACTGGGATACCTGTGCATGTGTTGTTAGCCTTAGATATCTTAGATATATTTTTTTAAGGATCATAGATATTGTACCTCTAATGATTGTAACCATGATGCGATGTACAATATTGCCATTGAAAACAGGAATCAAGATTCAATACTTAATCATTTATTCCATATAGATACATATGTACAAATAATTCATCTAAATAAAACTTTAGATGCCATCACGGAGTGGTCTGCTGGGTCTGTAGGGGGTGGCGGTCCTTTCTTACACACCGGCCTGTATGATGAAAACAGAGGAATATTTTAAAGTATCGAACAATTTAAACATCTGATGCCAATTTCACAAAAGTAAAAGGGATTCTGTGATACTTCTGCACTTGTAGTGTTGCTCTGTTTTACAAATGATTAGAAGTATGTGTTTCAGCCATGTCTCGCTCAAAAACTCATAGTCTGTCTCTTCTGTTGCAGTATTATTCATCTCTAGTGTTTTCAATTTAGTTGATTCCCATAGTGCATATCTAAGAGAGAGAGAGAGACGTGTACAAACAGAGTTGGCAACCACTAGCCCACCCCTGAAACCCAAGTTATTTAATCTACTATCACCCGCCACGCTTGTTGTGAGAGGCAGAGTAAGGTTTTAGCTTTAGCCCATTGTAGCCCAAACACTCAATCAGTTTCTGACCTCCCGGATGAAGTATTCAGCCTAAAACCTTTTAACTTATTGTACTGTGTACATTCTAGAACTGCATTATACTATTATGTACATTGAGAGATGAGAGAGGGTCACGCTCTACGAGAAGGTTATTGGTAATGCATCAGATGTCACACACGATGCCCTTCAAAACAACTCTTCTTTTCAGAGGGTTTTAAAGATTTGTTGTTACTGCTTTGAAAAAATGACACCTCGAGGTGTTTAGGGAGAAGCCCTGGAGAGCTTATCGAGAATAATGTTTGTAAGTGCAGGTGCGCATGAGAATGAGTAAACACTGAAGGCCGCTACACATCCATCCGATTATCCGGGGCCAAGATCCATGCCTAAACATGCCTCGATCGAAAAGCACGGGCGCCGACGGCACATCACACAACAATTGGAACGACCAATCAAAGTCGGCTGTTTTGATGACAATGTGGCTGTCCCACCGAGGAGTGATGGGAAGTTTCGTTCTTTTGACGCTTGTTCATTTAAAATAATTATTTAATTATTAATTTGTGTCGTTTATATTACAAAAAATCAGATGCAAACTCTTCCAACAAAGACACAAAACTACAGCGAAATACACTCATTTAAGAAAATAAACGTTCTTACCGGTGTCTTCTGATTATTATCGGTGTAATCCGAACGCACCAAAAAAATGATTCGCTCCCAAAAAAATTATTACAAACTGGCGAACCCCGCAGAGAAGCCATCCGAATGTTTGTGAGAATCTAAATTCGGATAGATGTGTAGCAGCCTTGACTTAGCTAGTCTGAGACTACGTCGTACCTTAAACCATTTATGATACATCAACTCCTCCAGAGTGATCCGTGCGTCAGGGTCTTGCTTCAGGCATTCCCATAACATTTCGCAGCATGCTGTTCAAAGATAGACACGTGTGATTAATAACTTGAATCGAATACCTCCCATATTTCTATAGTCACTGAATATGCTCTTACCAACTGTCAGGCAGGGATCGTACCAGACACCTCCAGTGATAAACTCCCAGTCGCTGTCTGTTGGGTGTCGGCCAAAGAGGAGCACAAAGAGCATCACTCCCAATGACCAAACTGTGGCCGGCTTGGCTTTGTATCGACCAAAGCACAAAAACTCAGGTGGAAAGTAGTCTGGTGTGCCTGCAAGACAAAGACGTTGAGAGATAAGATTTAGCACATTTTATACAGTAGCCAATGTGCTTTTGTAATCTAAGGGGTTAATGACACGTACCACTCATTTCTGCATATGCCTCCTCCTGCATTAAAGCGCCACAGCCAAAGTCGATCAGTTTAATGTCAAGCGTTTCCGGGTTTATGAGGATATTCTCCGGTTTGATATCCCTATGGAATACACCTCTCTTGCAGCAGACGTTGGCAGCGTGGGCGGCCTGAAACATAATGTATCTGGTGGTCCTTTCATCGATGCTGCCTCCTCTGAGCGTCATGAACTTGATTAGGTCCATGCAAGGTGAGGGGCGCTCCAGAACCATCAAGAACCGGTCAGCGTTGTCCTCCCAATCCAGCAACTCAATGATTTGCTGCACTTTCGGACCTCTGTTTGCCATCAGTGTTAGGCCAATTTCCAATGGCAGCGGTTCGTCATAGCCAGGCTAAAAGATGGGAAATGTGACTGTTAGAGGCAAACTCTCAAGAGGCACTTTTTTTTTAATGCTCATATAACAAAATACGTTTTTCTTTCCTAGATAAGTGGATTTTGAAGAGGTAAAGTTTTATAGGTTAAGGAATGTTTCTAGTAGTAGTTTTTGACTGCTTCCAGAGTACTCACCACTTTGATGGGAGCAACATACAGACTCTTCTTTGACCCTTTTACAGCCACCTGTTTAACAAAAAGAAGGAAACAAAAGCGCAATTATTTAGCGAGCATGAGCATTATCTTAGATCTTCAATAGTTGCCTGGATTTATAAAATTACTATTTAAGCTATTAGAATTACCTTCAGTCCATCCTCGCTGCGAGTTGCTGAATAAACAATCCCGAACCCTCCTTGTCCGATCTTGTGGCCCATTGAGTACTTCTTCAGAATGCGACCTGGGACCAGTTTAAACAAAGTGAAAATTAAATATACAGTGTTTACTTTATTTATTCTACACTTTTCTCATTTTCTATGTAATCTTACCAATCTCTGGAACCTTCTTCTCTTGCTTTTCAGGAGGTGTGGAGGTGGATAGTGTATGACCAGGAGCTAAAATAAAAACAATCTTTTGTCAGCTGGAAGCAAGTCATTTCCATTTTCAAACCAGCTTAAAATTATTTTCTCAGTTACAACCTTCCACAAAACAGCACTTGTGGTCTTTTTGTCATTGCTACTAACAATTAGACAAAACATTTGGAGCTTTTCGGGGGTGTGGTTAACATGTTAGTCAGATAATGACACAGCGTTTCGAACAGAGTTCATCTTGGTTTTGGACAATCCTTAAATTGAGGTAATCTTACTCTGTTTTTAGTTTCGTTTTTAGTTGAAGTTTAACTATCGGTGAAAACAGGATGGGAATTCAAAATTCAACAAACATTTAAAAATGACATTAAACTTATAAAATATTATGCTTAAATAAAATGTTTTCAGTGTTATGATCTCAATAAAAAAAACACAGACTTCTCACTGCAATATGTGCATTCCAAAAGTAATTAGTTTAGTTTAAAACTTTCATGAACATGGGTTAATTTAGCGCTTGAAATTAAACCTAAGAAAAATAATAAGTATATAGTGGAAAATATTTTCCTCACCTTGATACTTTTCATCATCCTTCTCTCTTGCAAAGTCTGGTTGGGTTCTCTCCTCTTCTCTGTACTCTCTGGACCAGTCAGAATTCTTAGAGCCAATTCCGTCATCAGTGACTAATGGCCAGGGCCGTTCTTCCTCTTTCGTCTCCTGCTCGTAGTCCTTGGACCAGTCAGAGATTTCTGAGCCGATTCCATCGTCAGAGATCCACGGGCGGGCCACTTCTTCCTCTTCGTTCTGATACTCTTTAGACCAGTCCGACTCTCTTCTTTCCACCGTCTCTTTCCCATCCTCCAGAATGTCTTCAGAAACGACCTCTTCCTCCTTCTCATAGTCAGAGCATGTTTCAGGGCCAAATTCCTCCACGTTATTCTCTGGCCAGGCCTCCTCCTCCTCCTCATCTTTCCCAACCGTTTTCTCCCATGGACTTGAAGAGATCGGGTCATCCTCCTCCTTCTCACCAGCTTCCCCGGGCCAATAATTGTCGAGCTCCTCCTCCTGCTTCTTCTCGGCCTGGACCACCTCGTACTTTCCACTCTTTACAGTGGGAAAACACCGAACAAGCCGCTCCCACAAAGTCGTTTTTTGAGACGTCTTCACTCTTGCAGAGCCATCGCCCTCCTCTGGAGACTCGACGTAACCACAGCGAAAGAGCTTGAAGAAGCGCGAACAGTGCGTGTTTGGGAGCTCCATTGCAAACTCTTTCCAAAATCGTCGAATAAATCTAGCCTGCGACTAACCGAGCGAAGAAATCTGTTCGACTGGCTCAGTACGTCAAAATGTGACGTCGTGTTATTTTTCAAACCAACAAAATTCAAACACCGAAAGGCTAGCGCGACCAGCTAGCCGCTTAGCATGTTCTCGTAGCTAACACGTTAAAGCCGTAAGCAAACAAGCAGAACTTTATTTTCCGAGTATAACAGCAAAGGGAAACGTAATAGCTTGTTTTTAATTGTAGTTTAATTGTACTTTATGTAGTCTACCGTTAAAACCAGAGCGATGTTGTTCCCGGAAGGAAGAACAAACCTTGAAGTAAAATACTGCGTGAAAAAAAAGTTTTTTAAGTATTAAGTAGCGTTTTTATTATATATTTATTTTATTAGTTACAACGTCTAATTAACCTATGTATTTTGTGTTGTTTATCTTTGCAATGTGTTATCTATTAATAAAATAACGTATTTCACAAAACCAGAATCACAAACTTGCATACATTGTTATAAAATATTAATAGTGTCATATATTTAATATTGCAATGTATGACAACTAAAAAGTACCACATGTTTCATATTGTAAAAGAAAATAATACCGTTATATTTAAGAAAATACAATGTTAACCATCAATGTTTTTACTTATTAAAAACAAATTCATCTATTTTTAAGCAAGTTCTTAATTACGTTGATATTGGTTTTAAGAAGGAAATTAGCCCAGCAAAACACATACTGTAATTAATAATATTTGGTAGCAGTATTTAGGAGGTCAAGCATTATAATATAGGCATCTTTGAAACGGACAGTTTGCATATCAAATTTAAAAATGTATCAACACTTCAAAAATAGCACAAATCAGATGAAATTTTATGTTTTAACTACACCCTTTTCAGCGTTGTAGCCAACAAAAGTAGTGGCATCATCCTTTTATATTCAAAAACAGAATGATTTTGAAGCTTTTTCCACCTCCATCTCTTTACAAAATTCAAAGCTTCCTTAGCTGCAGTGCTCTGGAGACGGCTATTTGGCTTCCTGCAGCTTCACTTAAATCTGTTGTTTGGTATTTCTGAGTAATGTGAAACTTAAGAACCACGGCTTACCAGCTCAAACAAGCATGGACCCTTACCACCGGTCCTTTGACCCAGTCCACTGGCTCCCAGTACCATCCTGTTTTGTGCACTTCATTGCTTGTGATTCTTTATATAAGATTTTAAATGATGAGGAACCAAGTGCCTTGTACAGAGAAGGTTAGCAGGGTTCCTGTAGCAAGGATGACATGTCTGACCGTGCAACGGACTTTGTTTTTTTTTAGGTATTTACAAAAATGCTATGAAAATGCTATTTTTAAGGTTTTCATGAAGGAATACATCATAGCATAAATAGACAAAATATTACACTAGGGGGCAGAAAAGCTCTAAGATTGGGTTTACCTTGATTATAATTCAAATGCATTCCGAGAGATTTCACTTCCCTCGGTTGACATTGAGTACAATAGAAAATGATTAATATAAAAAAACTAACTAACCACTGCTTTGGGTCTCATTCCAATCTTGCACGCTTGCAGTAAATTCTCTATAACATAAAATGTTAACATCAAAGTGTTAGCAAGGTATTGCAAACTTTTAAACCTTAAAAGATTTTAAAACGCTTGTCTAATGTTGCCTCGAGATTATTCTTCACTAAAATGTTCTTTTGTTACTACGTGCGTCTGCCTCCTGTTGTCACTTCTCTGATGAGGCTGACAGTGGCAGATGGTCAGGCTCTGTTTTTACTTCAGCCTCTCAGACTTTAAATGAAACTTAATTAAACACAGATATTTACATGTGAAAGAAAAAGTTAGGAGATTTGAACATGGGTGTTAAAAGGCAGTCACAGAGTGCTGTACCTCTACATTTTACTAAAAACCCGGATATAGTGAAGTGAAAGTGACCAGTTGGCCAGATATGGAGTTTTCCATACCTGGAATTTGTGCTCTGCATGTAACCCATCCCATCGGGTAAACACACAGCAGTGAACAAACACACTGTGAACACACACCCGGAGCAGTGGGCAGCCATGACTGCGGCGCCCGGGGAGCAGTCGGGAAACTGGTACCTTGCTCAAAGATATCACAGCTGTGGTTGTTGAAGATGAGAGAGCAAGTGTTTCATCACTCACACCAACTTCATCTCGGTGGATCTGGGGATCGAACCTATGACCTTCTGATCACAAGTCGATCTCCTTACCCACCAGATCACAACTGCCTTACAGATAGTTATGCTTAAGTTCAGACAAGCAAACAGTACCTTAATAGTGTGATAAGGTGTGTTATAAATTACATTTTGATTGAAGCTACCAACACAGCAAACACGACTTGGCCCAACTCTGGCCCATACTTTCAGCTTTTGTTTGGCCCGAGTACTGGAATTAATCAAGGTAAGTACATGTGCGGGCCAAGTACATGTGATTCTTTAGAATCTCCCATAGTTGGTCCTAACTTGGGCCAGTTAAAGATACCAAACTATTTAATTGCCAGACATTAACCAGAGAGTTCAAAACATGGGCCATGTTGGACCATATCTGAGCCAACTTGTAAGACCACATATGACCTTGAGCAGATTATTTTCTCATGCCAGCCTCATTAATTCCTTAACAATCGCGCTTCAACATAAAAGTACTCACGACCGCCTTTTGATCAAATTTTTTAAATTATTGATTAATATTGCAAATGGCTGCACTCGTTTATAGTTAAAATCTGGTCTATTTCCCCCCCAAAAATGTAACAGGACAAAAAGAAAAAAAAGTATTTAAAATTTTTTAAAAAGTAGCAATCTGTGCAGGGCTCTGGCCCTCCTCCAACTTCACAGTCCCTGGTGAAAGAATCACTTGTAAAGGCAGGAAACCCACACATTTGGTTGCAAATCTTTACATCGTAAGTTTTCAATCAACAATAAACAGCTTCCAGGCTTTAAAGATTAAACTGGCAGACTAGTTCAATAAAGAGGGACAAATTAACCCATCAAATAAAGAACAATTTCAACATGTCAAAGTATTCAAACATGTGGCACTTCTCAAGAGCTGTGTGCAGAAAGGTATTTGATGCTGCTGTTGGATGCTGCATTGGTTTTACAGTCAATGGTGAAAATGTGAGGTGTACACATTGAAAAGTTGTCATAACAAATAACTGGTCAATAAAATGAATGGTTGCATGATACCAATCTGTGGCAAATTCGCATAAAATAAGCTAATTACTGCCATTTTTTCTCTAGCTATATTTGAGCTGGTGAACGCAATCACCGTCAACTGAAGCATCTATGAATCATAGAACTCTCTCCCTTGTTATTCAACAGATGGATATACAAGATCTTTTTAAACCAACAAACCCCCCTCCCAATCCAAAATTAATTTTTACTTTTAACTTTATTTTAGCATTTGGTTAAATGTGCAAAAGAAGAGAGGAAGGGATCAAAGGGAGAATTAGGAGGGCAAGATGAAGAATGCAGACACAAAGAAAGATAGCATGATTTAAATACACTATACTGGAAGTAATATTATACTAGTAAAAAACTAATGCTTTACATTAAAGAGTTCTTGTTTTTAATGAAAGTTTTCTTTTAACTATATATTTATAAACATTTTTCTATTTCCTAAGCTTTCATTCTCATCTTTCTGAATTTATGTATGATATAGACAAAGGAGTAAAGAAAATGGTCAGTTACAGATGACAGACAAGAATAGTACAGGAGACCAAAAAAAAAAAAAAAAAAAAAAAAAAAAATCGGTTGAGAAAGCAGACTTGTCGATGACACAAATGATAAACCTAAACAAAAACCACAGGGAGAAAGATTACTTTACTGTTTAATGAAAATGAAGTGACTTAGCTTTTTATTCCAAAATAACCTCCAACATCACTCCACCCAGTCTTTCAAGCCTTGTGTAGAGAAGTGCATGTATATGAAGGAATGCCATTGTTCAAAATAAATAATGCAACTGATAACAAATCATATAAATCAATAAATATTGAAATTGTTAATATGACCAATAAATTACTAAATTTACAACCCCAACAATACGTTGTCTTTTTTCCTTTTCAGGACTTTGTTTAAAATTTAAAAAAGAAAAAAAAGGATGGAAAGAGAATGTTTTAACATTCAAATGGGAAACTAAATAGCTTGTCAGGTCACATGACAATTCATGTGTGGAAATAATAGAACTTCAGTTGTTCCAAATCGTCACTGCACTGACTGCTAGCTTTATAGTTTATTTTACATATTGAAAACAAAATAAAAACGAACCATTAGAAATATACATAAAACAAATGCATATTAACAAGTTTTACAAATATACCTTTATTAGCAAATTGAAAGACCATTACTAGATTAAACATCTGAATTACTATTAAATTTACAATACATGTTTGTTTTTTTTACATGAAAACATTACATGGTAAAATTGCAAGGCAGTCTCCCTGCACATGTTCAGCAGTTGTTTCTCTCAGTCAACTATAGGTGGCGCAGATTCTCCTTCACTTTTACAAATTCTGGAACATTTTGCTCATCCTCTAGACGCCTCTGCTCCTCCAGCTCATACTGCAAATAGAAATTAAACCCGTGTTAACTTCTAGACCTCACATTTATTTAACACACACTCTAGAAAATATTGCTGACTCCAACTCTGCATTTTTCAGTTCTGGGGTATATTCAGCGAGAGGTCAGTACCTCATGCAGCTTCTGCTGTCTCTTGCGAAGCTCCAGCTCCAGATCAGAAGGAGGTTGGAGGGCAAGTTCCTCCTCTCTATGGAGATCAATTTCCTCTGCTCCAACACCCGCTGCAACTCTGGTTTCTCCTCCAACAACAACCCTCTAAGAATGTTAAGTGTTAAGACTTTCCTTGTAAAGTGAAAGTTTTAGATGGTTCTCACCTCTTGTGGCCAAGCAGAAGCTCCTTATGGAGACTCTGGCGACTATGGCAGTCACGGGTGAGCCATTCAGTTTACGAAGATGAGTGAACTCATCCACACCATCTGGATTCTTTTGGGACACAGGTGAGCGACACACAAACTGCTCTATAAAAAGAAAAAAAAAAAGAGCAAAGAGAAACTTGGACGTCATCAGGCTATTTAAAGGTGGAATGATTAGCATCCCGCAATATATCGTTGGGTTAAAGCCCATAATAAATAAAGTTAACCACAGGTATTTTATTTCAAAGTTAATTTTCAATGAAATACTTTTGCCATCTGCCAAGTAATTAACCTTCAGTTTTTGGTTTAAATTCTTGCTAAATCAGGTGATTATTTGTTTTAACAAAATGTATTGACAGTTTCCTTATGCTGAATTCCACATAATAAAAAAAAAACACATCCTTTTTGTCGAGTCAATTAAAACACAATATATCCAATAAGCATCAGAAAAAAGTATACCTTTTCGGTGATGTCTGAATCCTGGCTGCTGGAAAACAACGTATACATACATTACAAGACTAAAGTTAGAAATAAAGTGCAGTTCTAGAATCTAGAAATTACAAACTATATAGCATGTACACCTGCTACGCTTAAGTGAGATTACATGCCGGATCCATTGCAATCATCCTCTGGCAACAAAAATCATATTTCAAAACCCAGATTTACACAGTGCAGGACAGCACCCATTCCAGATGGGGTTTGCAACCAGATAAATATATATAGATATAGCCTTGTTTAGAACAAATCCACAAGAAGAAGTAATTTGAATATTAGCTTAGTCCACTCACGCCAGTCCTCTCCCACCAACTCCATCACAATTTAACCAACCAAATTATATCATATTAAAACGAGCGGATTTTAACACAATAATAGGTTTTTACTAATTGTAATTATTGGAAATATGACGCAATAAAAGCACCGCCCTTGAAAACGCCAGTCATTGAGTAATTTACATTACAGATTTATTATTAGAGTCTGTTAAGCAGGTGTATATCTGGTGAACATGCGAAACGTAATACTGTTATAAATATTCAGCATATAACTACGTACCTTTGAAAAAAGGAGGGAGTGTATAGTTAGAGAACAAAAAATAACTACATAAACAACCATTCACAAACTACATGATGAATTTAAAGTTATAAGCCATCAGGACTCACCTCTACGCGCAATGAGGACTGTTCTTTGGCGAGGCCAGGTCTAGCATCGGTGTGCTCCAGATTAGCTTTCGCTCGGTGTGCTGTAAATACTGTTTATCTTAAAAAGGAAGTCTTGTCGCAGGAAGGTCTTTCAGGCTCATTACGCCACCACAGATTAACAAGAACGAGACACGCAGAGTGGCAGATTAACTGATTAGTCCAGATTTATCACAGCTGATTATAACTCTTTAGGAAAATTCCAATTCCGTCCCTTGATGTACGGCTTGTTATATTAAGATTCTGAAATAAATGCCGTATGTGTGGAACAAAGGCCTTATAAAATGTAACGTTGGGTATCTTTATTAATCATGAAGTTAGGGAACAAGTAATTATAAAACACACGGTACCTTTAAACAATGACAACATATTAGCTCTTTAGCAAAAACAAATGTGCTCCAAAACTGTCAATGTGTATGTGTTACTTTTTACAGGTAGCCAGTACAACCAGTAGAGGGCACTCTAAACTTATTGTACCACCAGTTTTCCCATGACTCCAAGCGCTATATAATTACGTGACGTCAAACCGGAAGTGACAGTATGATATGTAAGAATGGCGTCCTGTGTGAATGAATTGCCGTGTTGCGTGTGTGACCGAATGCGTGGTTGTTTGTCTGAAAGTTTGTGTTGTGTGAATGGTTTTAAGCATTTTAAATCTACACCGTGATCTTATTTGATCTGTCCCGAGGTCTTGCTCCGCTCGGGAGCAGAAATGATAATAGCCGACTCGGGAGCTCTAGTAGCAATGACCGTGAGGCTTTTTCACAAAACCTGGGGCATCCACAGTGAACACTGTGGTAAGAAATGATGAGTCGATCAGATATACTAGAAAGAAGGGGTGCTGGACTTCGGTTCAGGGTGCTCCGGTCTTTCGTTGAGTATACAGGCGATTCTGATCACACCGCTCCAGCGTCACGTTTTCACGACAAACACAGCTGGTCGTTTGCTTTTTTATTATTAAGTTGCAAGTTTTTACAGTAAATGAAAGTTGGTGTATTGTTTATGTCGAATAAAAGCCTCCGTCGTGCTTTCGGGAGTATCCTCGGTTTGTCGAAGCAGTGTGATGCGACTCTGTAAACAAAGCAACCGGATAAATACCTTATATTACTACTCGATATTTGATTACCTCTCAACCCTCACCAATAGTTCCTTTAATGCTGTATATAGACGTTTTCTGGGTGTCAATCCAAACTTTTATTCCTTTGTCTTCAGTCTCACAAACAGAATCTCTAGCCCCTTTGATCGTCTGTGCTCTGTTTGGGAAGAAAGACCTTTTTTTACACATTGCAAATGGCAACTCTCTAAAGTGCGTTAAGCTCTCAAATTTATTAACATGTTTTATATTGCAGTTCCTGTAGGGGGTTTGCTAACAAAGACAAAACTTCTCAGTTGTTTTAGTCAGACACCAGAGTTTCTACGGAGTTCCAAAATGGCACGCAACGTTTAATGACGTCACTAAAATAGCTTAGGGACAACTGAAATCCACGAGGATAAAAGACTGTACCAATATTTGATTAAATACATTGGATATTAAGATTTCCAGCAGATATTGCATCACAAATAAAAATTAGAAGTGACATTGAATTAAAGTGTGTGCTCTGGACTGCTGATGAAAGTAGTGGTCATCTTTGTATTAAATGTATTTGTACTAAACTCTTGGAGCTGTTTCATCTTTTTAAAAGAAATATCTAGAATCACTATTACATTGGAAGATAAATACATAGCTTTTTAAAAATAGCCTTTATAAAAATACTGTGTTTTGTTCTTTGTTTGTATGGGAAACATCATTCATGTGTGTAAGTGGGGAAAGTGTACACCAAATATAGTACAGTTTAAAATGAGCTCAAAATATTTAAAAAAGTCGGTGTAAAGAATACCGAAGCGAAACACAAATGTATAATTGGAATGTCTTGAAGCCTTGGGGCAACATTGTTGATAGCAACCTTTAATTTTTCATTTATTAGAACAGAGATGTTTTTTTTTTTTTTTTTAATTATCCTCTGTGTATAATTATTGTTCTTTGTAATTTGTTTGTTTTCTTCTTGTATTTTGTACTAGGCTGGGCTGTTAATGAAAGTTGCAAAAAAAGCCCACAAGGGTGCTCTGGAGCCACATTTTTAACAAGATTAATACAATGGTCGAAAGACATGCAGCGTAAGTAAATTTCTCTCAAAAGCTCAACATTGAAATGTTTTAATGTGTTGAAATATTTTCCTAGGCTGTAGGTCTGATTCTCAAGGAAAACCAGAAACTTTGTGATCGTTTGAATTCTTACAAACAATACATTGCTTTTCATGACTTTTTGGCTAATGCATCATTCTTGAAATAAGTATGATTCAGAAAGCACAATTAAAGTTGCTCAGTTTTTTTGTTAATTTAGTCAAAAGGTTGGTTGAAACATAGATTAAATAATCAATTTCCCCTGACACATACTTTGAAAAAATATCTAAATATACTTTTTAATTGCAAGGTAATGAAATTCAGAATATTTTATATTAGGGCGCTGAAGATCTGTTCTCAGAGATTATGAATCATTTGTTAGTTGATTGACCTATAAACTTCACCAAAAAGATCTTACCCTTTATCCAACACAACTGTTTTGCTTTGGACCACGGTTTTGTTTTTATCCTGAAATAATCCTAGGTGGTGATCATAAATCGATTTCAGATGAAGGTCCAGACTGTCCTTTGGTGCCTTTGGAAAAGTAAAATGTTAATTTAAAACACTCAACATTCATAAAATTAAATATATTTAAATTTAACTTTATTGCCATTACCAAGTACAAGGCAACAAAATGCAGTATTTGTCTAACCAGTAGTGCAATTGCAGTAAGTGCAGGATATAATTTATAGAGCGCAGAGATATGTACAGTAAAAATAGAGATATGTATGTATATTTACAATAAAATATGTGCAATATTAAATGAAATGTGCCATGTTGAATGTGCAACAGTAATAGTAGTATTGCAGTCAATGTTTCTAGGGAGTTCAAAGGAAACAGATGAGTTCAGTAATAATACAGCTCTAGGGACAAAGCTGATCCTCAGTCTGCTGGTTCTTGTCTGAATTAACCTGAAGCACTCGTGAATACACATGTCTCATAAAGTCAAATAAGCATGCTTTTTCAGACACCTGTCTCCTTGTAAGAAATGGTTTGTGTGGTTGTTGGGCAGAACAATTAATCTAATTTGCAATTAAATGTAATATGAATAAATGCAGTTTTCATGTAAGAGTTTAACAGGTAGAAAAGTTTTACTTAGCTGAAATGTGTCTGACAACATTAAGAAGTATTTTTACAAATGGAAAAGGGTTAATTTATAAAAATACAAACAAATATCTATAAAAAAAAATCAGCATGATAACACTTCTTTCCAAAAAGTAAAAATATATCTCCGGTTTTATTTATACACATTTCGCATCACAGGATTTGATTGTATTTATGTTTAGTTAATTAAAAAGTTATTCTATTAAGGCTATAGTGATTTATTACAATACATTTTTGGAAAAAATATACAACATTGTAAATCGATCTTTTTTTTTTTTTAAACAAATCGTTCAAAACCTATAGTTGTTGTTGGAAACCCATGTAAGCAAACCACTTCTAACTGGTATGTTGAGAAAAGTTGTCATAAAAGATAATCAGTCTAAAATAACCCTCAATCTTGAGCCACCATCTGGTCCTAAACTTTGATCTAGATTGGTAGAAGTTCAGTGTTCTTACTGATGCTTCGCCGTGAAGGACGCTTCGTCGAGAACTTGTCTCAGTCGGGGTGTAATGGAGTCTCCTCCAGGGCTCATCATTTTGAGCTAGATGGGTAGGCTTCTCAAAGGAAGGTTCCTGAGCAAACAAGGTGAGAAACAAAGATGGCCTCCATCATAAATATATAACATTATGCTTTCCACGTGAATTAAACCATAACCAGTAGATTACTGGTACCGGTTACCGGTAGATTAAAGTAATTTTTGCCTATGAATTTACAATTTCTGAGAATATTAATAAAAAATAAAAAAATCGTGCCTTACAGAATAGTCAAAGATAAACACAGTGAGACTTACTGTTTTTAATCATTTTGTTCAAAAGCTATTGAGCATTAAATGTAGTACATGAGCCATTTGAGAAACATTCTTTGGTGAAAGAAAAAAAAACACTTTTGTCTATGAAGTTACAGTTTCAGAAAATAATCAATCAATGAAAGGTTGAACCCTAAAGAGGAAGAAGATGAACATAAAACAGAGGGATTTATTATTTTTAGTCATTTTGTTCAAAAGCTATTGTACACAAAGAGTATAAATCTTGAGACGGACATTAAATATGCGAATATCAAACGTCCAACGTCAAGCTAACTTAATGCCAGTTAAAAATAAATAAATAAATAAAAATAAGCCTACCTGCGTCCCCCTTTTCCCTGTGTATGTAAAGTCATTTTCGTTTCGTGGGAATGGGTAAGGATCTCGTTCCTGTGGCATTTTAACCGTGATAGTCGAGTCAATCAGAATTTGAGACCCGGGAACCTTCCACCTTTGTATATCTCCTCCTCCAGCCGTTGCCTAGAGACCGGAAGCGAGCGTCATTACGTCGTGCCACAAGCGCGGGAGACGTGACTTTCCGACGTCAACCAACATGTTTGATAAGAGTTTTATGGTCTAGTTTAGACCAGTACTGTGTTAAATGTTGTGGTTATGTTTACAACATGTTAGTGTTCTTTCTGTGTTAGACTGTTTTGAAAGCGCTTCGTTTTATCATCTAGTGAAAGAAACTCAATCGGCTGACCAATGGGAGAGCTGAGCGCGTGCACGTGCAAACTGAGCGTAGATAAAAGCTCAGTCTCAAGAACAATCGTAGCTGGTTAGATTGAAAGCAGCTCATCTAATGGAAACAATGCCAGTAAACCACCAGCTTTATATGCATGGAACGAGAAGCCTCGGAATCCTTTTGTTCTTCCTCTTATGTTCACTGGAGGCTATAGAACTGCCCAGCTGTAAAGAGGTAGGTTTGCTAAGCTCTAATAATTATAAAGATAGTTGACACTTTAATGACATGACTAATGCTATACATCCCATTTTATTCGCCTACATTTTATTTATTGAAACATAGCCAACTTGAAAAAGACAAAAATTTACATTTCTGAGAGCTCTTGATTTTTTTTTCTGGCAAATTGATCACAGGTTAACTTGTCAAAATACAAACAATAAGAGAACTTTAAGGGGTTATGGATTTTCAAATTAGTTGCCTAATTAAATGAATGGGCTTGACTTATTATCAATATATATATAAAAATAAAATGTGTTTAATTATTATATTTCACTTTATGGTTTCAATCGTTAAAGTGATGTTGCATTGTTGAAGTACCGGTACGTGCACTAAATTCACCCTATCTAATACAGATAAGCTTGTAGGTTAGAGGACCATGTGAAAAAAATCATCTGCTACCATATTGTTGTCATACCTGGCTTAACCTTTAAAAGATGATTTAGGTCTGAACGACTTTGGTAAATAATTGAATTGCGACTATTTTTATTGTAAAATCTATTTATAATGCTATTATTTTTTTCCTAAGTTTTTTCTGTTTTATTTTTCCAACAGTATCATGCAACAAATAATTTCAGCCTTAATAGAAAAAAATGTAAAATAAAAAAAATAGAAAAATATAAACATTTATCAACTAGTCTCGTAATGATGTAACTCCTTAACTTCCAACCGTGTATGCACATAAAACCGGATTTTAAAAAAAGTCAACAACAAATAAAACAAAGTTTAGATTGATGAAATATTTGCAAAAATGTAACTTTCCCATATTTTAGTCATTTAAAGTTGTCGTAACAAATATATAAACCTGTGGTGTGAATCTGTTGCATTTTTAAACAACTGAAAAATGTTGACAGGTTTTAAATAAAAAGTAGAACTTTTCCACCTGTTAAATTCTTTTGTGACTGTAGTTGCGGTTTCTGTGATTTGATATTCATATTGCAATGTAATTGCAATTGTGATCAATTTTTCAGCCCAGAGATAAATAACTAAACATAGTTCTCTGAACTACTCTTTGGTTAAACTCATATTACCACCGGTTTGGGTGTTTTTATTAATGTTAGAATCATTAATCTAAATGATTTGTGGTGGAATTGGATCTGGTGTCTGACCTTGTGGAAAACACAGAGCAGGTTTTTGATGGGAGTTAGAGAATCATCAGTCGATCTGACCTCTTTGTGACTCCATAGAAACTCCATAGAAACAAAAGTGCTTCATTCTATTGGCTTGGTTTGGGTTTCATTCTTTATATGGATGAGGGTTAAGATGTGAACTGCTCTTTGTGGCCCTCACAGCAGATAGGAGGCTCCGCCACATGTTTGTTGAGGTTTTGTTAACTATTAATCTCTTTCGGTCCACATGTCTCATGCTGATTTGCTCTGTGAAGTGGCTGCTGTTTCCTCAGGTGCTGCTCCCTCGCTTGGTTTAGCCTGTCGTTGTTTCCTGCTGCCTGCTCTTTTTGGGCTGTTTCAGTTATGCAACCATCTTTTAACATGCAACTCTCTCTCAAGTGAAATAAAGTGTTTTGTTAATGCCACACCTTTAAGCATTTGAGTCTCCTAAAACATTTTTGTAATTGTGTTAAACTGGCAAACAAGATGTTTGGAGATGCTAATATTGAATGTACCCAAGATTTCAATTCACCAGCTTCTCCTGGGAATAGAAAACCTGCTTAAAGTGTTTGTTTAGACAGGGATAGACTTGCTTGAGGTTGATCATCACTGGGTGGATCCATTGTCCACCTGTTGTGCAAATATTGATCTGACACTTAGTATTACAAGGAAAACATTTAACCAAAATGTTGCTGAGGGAAAAAACAAGTTAAGGTCAACACAAACTATGTTTGCAAGAAGGGATACATTGAAGTTATTGTTCACACATAGTGACCAAATAAAAAAAAAAAATCCTGACTTCTATGGCTCAGCATTATTTATAATTCGTAGTAGGTGAACATTACGTTTTCGCTGTTATTACTTGATAGTTTCAAAGTAAGATTAAGAACACTAAATTGATGCCATACAATAAAACCTTCAATTTATGTAGCACTTTTCCAGATAATGGAGTACTGGGAATAGGTGCTCCATTCTTGATATGCAGGTGATGACTCTGACAACAGCATTCTGAATTTGCACCAGATTATTAAGTTATTTGGCTGGGAGACTAAACAATAGGTCATTACAATATTATAAGTGAGATGTCGCCAGAGCATGGACCAGAGTTGCTTTTTAAAAAAGAACTGGACGCAGACGGGTGATGATTTCAATGAAGCACTATGGAGGGAGAAAGGGGGAGAGACAGAGAGAGAGAGAGAGATAGAGAAAAGAAGAGAGGGAAAGAAAAGAGGGGGGGGGGGGGGGGGGGAGAGAGAGGGAGGGAAAGGGAGAAGAAGCGAGCAGCAGACATCCACCAATGAAACAGATCAGAGAGGAAGAGGCCCGAAAAGAATAATCCCTTGGGATTCATTTCAGTATAAATCCCGGCCCTCTATGTCATTTCCTGTTCCATCTCAAGTACACATAGCCACATACAAACTCAATCTTATTGGATAGTTCAATACAATGATTAAATATTCTATTACACAGATTCAATTCAAATGTGATAGGACTAACCCCAAAATTATCTGCTATAACATTATAATGACCATTTAAGGGAACCAAAAAGCACTCATGTGACGAGTACTCTTAAGCTTTTTAATGCATTGATGTATGTTTTCCTTCATTGCAGTCTGATTACCATTTTGAGTACACCGACTGTGATGTTTTGGGTTCTCGATGGAGAGTAGCGATACCCAACAAGCCTGAGACGTGCACAGGGCTTCCAGATCCGGTCAGAGGCACCAAGTGCAGTGAGTACCCATAAAAACACTGCATTTACAGATTCAAACTGTGCAAGTTACTCGAAAACTGCAATATATTACATACACATTACTGTAGTTTAAAAGTAATCCCTTAAATGTCTATTTTACTTGATTAACAAGTTTGGTAAATTTTCACTCATTAATGGGTGAAGTCTAGTTGCAACAAAAATATAGTTTTTTAACAAAAAAAAAACTATCAAATAAACAACAATAATAAAGCATTAAAATGAATAACACCCAGAATATTATTTAACCCAAGATTCATTATTGATATGCTGGTTTTAAAGGAATATTTATGAATATCTGAATATTTTATATATATATATATATATATATATATATATATATATATATATATATATATATATATATATATATATATATATATAACAATTAAATGATGGATGACTGAATGTTATCTCATTTTTGTTTGTTGGCACTTTTTCTTCTCCCTCTACACATCTGTTGTCTTTTTCATGTCATGTTCAACGTTTTTTTATTAAGTTGCTAGTGCAGTTTTTGATATGAAATGTTCTTTAGGATTGGTAGAATTATTGCACTTTTCTCATCTATTTATTATCTATTTTATATTTATTTTCACATCTATTCACATACATCATATTTATTTTCAACACACGTTTCTCATTCTTATCTTGTATAAACTTAAAATAATGTGAAATCATGAGAGAAACAATTTCTCTCAGAGTGAAATGTTCTGTAAAGAAACTTTAATATGTTAAAAGGGCTTTAATACTTCAGACGTTAATATGAGGCTGTCAATTCAAGCATCTGCAGTGTTTGTTATATTTCGTTACATAACATAGAAAATGCAAACCTGTCATACTTTTTTTACACAGGCTTATAGAGACAATATTGAAATCAAAGTAAAATGTTTTCTAGCTATCAAAAAGATCATAGACAACTTTTACAAATTATAAAATTTTTTATCTCTTTTTAACCTCTTCAGATCTGGGTTATTTTCTAGATTTAACATCTTGTTATTTTCATGCATTTCATGGAAAATCAGATATAAACAAATGTAATTCTCATAAAATATACAAATATGTTATAAAAATAAACTAACAAAACTTGTTTGAAATATTAAAAATTATATGCACATGAAATCAAAACCACTGAAGGTGTTTCATTTTATCTTTGAAGAATCCATTGATGGATTTCGTTTACACCAGATTAAAGAGTTTTACTGACATTTACTGACAAAATTAAAAATCTGAAAAAAATCCAGGGTCTTAAAGGGGTTCAAAAACTCTACTAGATACTGTCCATGTATAAAATGAAAAAAAAAAAATCTCTTTTTCTCTGTGCTCAGCATTCACCTGTAATGAGGGGGAGTTTCTGGACATGAGGACTCAGGAGTGTCAGAAATGTACCGCAGGGACCTTTTCTCTTGGGACGGGTGTTGCTTTTGATGAGTGGGAAAATTTGCCCACTGGCTTCATCACTCAAGGCATCAATATGAACGTTGAAGACACATACACTAATTGTTCCAAGTGAGGAAAATATATTTGAGAGAATAAAGGGTTTAAGCAGTGAAAGCGTTAATACAATATTTATATATATGATATACAAATAAATACTAATGATACTATCTATAATAGTTGTGACTGTTTGATTGCAGAATTTTATATTTGATATATACTTTGACTACTAAACGCTAAACGAAAACACTGCTCTATATTCAAGATCAAGTGGATGATTTCTCTCTATTTTCACTTAACTCTAATTAAATGCATTTAACCTTTAGTCTTCATTCCACTTAGCTTTAAAGCTACAGGACCTTGAATAATTTGGAGTTGGTGGAGGTTTGCTATTAGCAGTACCAACGGATATCTGTTATTTATATGTGCAGCTCAACATGGATCCCAAAAGGTGACTATGTTGCGTCTAACACAGACGAGTGCACTTCAACCCTTTCATACGCTGTGAGTCTGAAGAGCCCTGGATCTGTGTCCTTCCAGTACTTCTACCCAGACAGCCGCATGTTTTTTGAGTTTTATGTAAGTATGCAAAAAAAAAAAAAAAAGAATGTGGCTTGTTGATCTTAAAATTTGCATGTAAAAGTAAACCATGTCTGAACTAGACGTTTAGTTACACTCCAAAAAATCTAACTAAATAAAATTTAATCAACTACATTTTTTCTAAAGACTTAATTCAGTGATTTTTTTTTGTTGGTTCAATGTTTGTTGTTTCGTTCTCAGTGTCTGTTGTTGACTGGATTTTAAAAAAGTATGTTCAGTCGGTCATTGTGTCGAGATGTTTTAGAGTGGTGTGGACAAATAAAATAAAATAAAAAAAATAATATATATAAGACAAAACAAAATTGAACTCAATGTAAAATTTCTGTGGAACCTTTAACTTGAAAATGATATGTTGAATCACATACATTATTTGTAGAGTGTAGTGTTTGATATTGATGTTTGCAGATGACATTGTAATCTGTAGTGAGAGTATAGAGCAGGTGGAGGGACACCTGGAAAGTTGGAGGTCTGCTCTAGAAAGAAGAGGAATGAAAGTCAGTCGTAGTAAGACAGAATACATGTGTTTGAACGAGAGGGAGGTAAGTAGAACAGTGAGGTTGCAGGGGGCTGAGGTCAAGAACGTGGAGGAGTTTAGGTATTTGGGGTCAACAGTCCAGTGCGACGGGGAGTGTGGAAAAGAGGTGAAGAGGCGAGTGCAGGCAGGTTGGAGTGGGTGGAGAAAAGTGTCAGGGGTGTTGTGTGACAGAAGAGTGTCAGCAAGAATCAAAGGAAAGGTGTACAGAACAGTAGTGAGACCAGCTATGATGTATGGGTTAGAGACTGTAGCAGTGAGGAAGAGACACGAGGCAGAGATGGAAGTAGCAGAGATGAGGATGTTGAGGTTCAGTTTAGGAGTGACAAGGATGGACAAGATTAGGAACGAGCACATCAGAGGAACAGCTCAGGTTGGTTGTTTTGGAGACAAAGTCAGAGAAGCCAGACTGAGATGGTTTGGGCATGTGCAGAGAAGGGATAGTAGTTATATTGGTAGAAGGATGTTGGAGATGGAGCTGCCAGGCAAGAGGGCGAGAGGAAGGCCAAAGACAAGTTATATGGGGGTGCTGAAGGAGGACATGAAGGTAATTGGTGCAAGAGTAGAGGATACTGAGGCTAGAGTTAGGTGGAAACAGATGATTTGCTGTGGCGACCCCTAAACTGGGAACAGCCGAAAGAAGAAGAAGAAGAAGTGTTTGATATTGAGTGTGTGATTAACGTCTGATTTCAGGTTCAGAACGACCAGTGTCAGTCTACAGAGTCTCAGCGTCGCTGGTTGAGGGTGTCTGAGAGTGACTGGGACCATCATTATGTAAGTGACATGAATGTTTGCAGAGCATTTGTAGGTTTCAGCTCTCAATTTTGTTCCTGGCTGTCTGTTCAGGTGGAGCTGAGCAGTGGCAACAACGTCTTGTACTGGAGAACAACAGGTTTTGCTTTATCCGAAGACATAGCCAAACCTGTTCTTCTGAAAAATATTGCCATCTCGGGTCAGAATCCACCACTGTTGATACTTTCAAATAATTGTGCTACTTTGATTGATTGCAGACTGACTCTTTCTTCTCAGGCGTCTCGTATACATCAGAGTGTTTTCACTGCAAACCTGGGACCTACAGCGATAAACCAGGAGCGGCCCGCTGCGTGCCATGTGCCGCTAACTTGTACTCAAATAAGGGAGCCACTTCCTGTCAAGCATGTGATGGAGACCACTATTCAGGTCTACATCCTCTCCATTTTTAAAGAGCGATTGTGATCATTTTTGGTAAAATATAAGGACTTGGGCATTTAAATTCATACAATGTTTCGTATGTCACATTTGTAGTTATTTTAAGAGTAATTTTGTTATTTTATATTAAATTAAGTACTGCTGTGTCAAAGTTACGTTGTAACTTTTATATTTTACAATGCCTTGTTTAACAATGTTTTCACTTTATTATATTAGTAAAAAAAGGTAAATCTTACTGTAACTTATATTATTATAGGTTACAGTATGTCTCACTGTGTTATGTTATGTTAAGTTTGTTTATATTATGTTCAGTTAAGTTACTTTACATTCCATTAAATAGCCTTTTCTGTATAGTTAAGTTACGCTACATTATGCTACATTACTTTAAGTTGTGTTGTTATGTTACTTAGTTGTTGTACATTAATTATAACTGTTACACTTAGTTAAGTCTGGTTGGTTTCTGTTCTGTTTTTTTCTGTTCTGTTTTTTTACTTCATTTATTTTTATGAAGTACTGAAAGATCTTGAAGAATGTCATTATATTATAAAAACACATTATATTATAAAAACTATTATTGTTCAGGAACATCCACATTCTTCAAATGAAGTTTTCTTAAATATTGTGGGCCTTGCGACTCCCCTGCAAGCCATGTGTGTACGTTATATCTACATAGATGTGATCAAGCATTTAAATGTGGCCCTTAAAAGTGTATGCTTATGTAAATGAGCTGCTGGTCCCAGATGGAGTAGGTGTGGGATTTGCCTGCTGTGTTTTATCTCCTGATCTTGATGAGTGTGTGTTTTTCCTAATGCTGCGGGCGTTTTCCGGTCTGATGTGTGCTACTCCAGGCATTGGGGCAGGAGTTTGTGTAAAGCGACCGCCTTGCAACGAGTCAGACTACTTCTATACTCACACACCATGTGACTCCAGTGGTCAGGTATTCCAAAACTCTGTTTTTAAAAGAAAAACAAAGATAAGTTACAAAACCAGCTTTCATGTACTACACACAAGATAACCAAAGACATGAACATCCAATGTTAATGTAATTCAAGTCTTATTCCCCCCCCCCCCTTTATTGATATTGTAATTGGCCAATGGAAAGCTATCTTTTTCTTGTGAAATGACCTCATTTTAAAATAACATTTATCACTTTATTACCTTTAAAAATTATTAACATTAAAATAGATTTTAAAAATGTACAGTTTGAAGTAAATATTTATCTTCCAATTTCTAAGAGTAAAAATTTATCTTTGAGCATGGTCTCTTAAAATACTTGAAATGTCAAAATAAAAGCTTACATTAAATATGCTACATTTTAAGAGTAGAATTTTTTTTTTCCTGTAGCATGGTCTCTTAAAAAACTTGAAAATTCAAAAGAAAGGCTTAAATACAACCAATTTAAAAAAAAATTTAAATAATGAATATTCATATTTTAAGTAGATCAATAAAACTATAAATTTCTAGTTGTTTTGTGAAATTACCTTATTTTGAAATAAAATATATTACGTTATTAAATTAAAATAATTTGGACATTAAAAACAAATTGTACAGTTTTAAAAAAGTACATTTATTTTCCAAAGACAACATTTGACCTTTTTGCTTTTAATATTTAGACCCAACTAATGTACAAGTGGATCGAGCCAAAGTTCTGCAGTGAGAGTTTGGAGGGGGCCGTGCAGCTTCCAGCCTCAGGCGAGATGATAACTTGTCCTCCATGCAATCCAGGTTTCTTCCCCAGTAACAGCTCGTCCTGTGAACCCTGCCCTCATGGCCTCATTTCCAACGGCACTGGTACAGATACTAGACACACTGGAACACTTTTCACTCAATGCTCACTTCAATGCTCACTTGTATCTAAACTATCTTTAAATGATTGCTGACACACCATCTGAATACAAACCCATCGTTGGCTGTGCTGAATATTTTTCAGAATGCTCTGAGTGTCCTGCTGGAACTGAGCCGGTCGTGGGCTTTGAGTACAAATGGTGGAACAAGATGCCCGGCAACATGAAGAGCTCTGTCTTCAGCTCAGAATATAGCAGCACAGACAGGAGCACAGGTACAGTTGGTTTCTCTACTAAAGATGTGCATGTGGAGGAGTGTTTAAGCTTTAAAGACTTTCTTCTGACAGGGTGGGAGGTTGCGGGTGACTACATCTACACCACACCAAGTGATCAAGACTCTGACTACATGATGCTGACACTCTCTGTGCCTGGTTACAGGTGAGACTCTGACAAGCAACACCCATGTGAGGTTCTCATTATAGTCACAATCAGAGGGTTGTACTTTTGTATCATTTGTTTATGTTATTTGAGAAGTAAATGCTTTGAGTTTAAGAGTCCACTCTTTTGTGTGCATCACAGATCAATTATGGAACAGTACTGCCTCTAAGCCAGTGGTGGGGCCCCTACCTATTTTTATTTTATATATTTACATAGCAAATTACCTTTGAGGTGGGACATACAGAGAAAATTATACTTAAAGTTTTTACACTTTAAGAAAAACATGAACAGTCTTGGAGCTACAAGAGACTGATCTTTAGTACCTTGACTGGCCACCAGGAGAGTGAGGTCAGAGATGAGCAGGTTCTCGTTCACTCCTATATTAAAAATGTCCAACTTTGTAGCTACAAAATTTTTTACGTCCCTGGTGCTGCAATGTTTTTTGATTCTAGTTAGTTTTAGATGAACTCTGTGAGGAGGGTGAATTATTTTTTTTATTAATTTGTGTAGGATCTATTAAATTTAAACATTCAACATATCAGATGTTTTCGCTACACCCATGTTGCGCATGTATGTACCTATTAATGCTCACGGGGAAGTGATGCACTTTCATTAAGGTGAATGCAGGCTCCGCCCATTTTTAGCCTGCTTTATCGTGCATATGCTACATCACACATGCTCCGTCACACATGCTATGTCCACGTTATATAGCACAGTCAATGATGGTTCCTTAATATAGTTAAGATTTCAAAATAAAGGCTTAAATGTGCTACAAGAATATAAATGCTTTGTCCTGATGCGTGGTCTCTTAAAATACTTTACACTTCTAATAAAAGCTTAAATGGTTTTACATTTTAAGAGATAAAATGATGTTTCCTTGAGCTTGGTCTCTTAAAATACTTCAAATTCTAAATAAAAGCGTAAATGTGCTGCATTTTAAGAGTATAAATTGTTTATCATGCAACGTGGGCTAAAATGTAAAAATTAATTTGAATTCTTTGTACTTGTTTAACATGGGGCAGAATTGATCAAGTTTATGTGACTGAAAAAAGAAACAAGTTATTTAATATTCCAAGGAATGTTAGGCAAACCCTGTTTTGGGGTCACTAAAAAGTTGAGGGCCAAAGGCGGTTGCTTAAGTCCCCCCTGCTTTGAGCATATTCTCACCTAACTTTCATCCTTGACATATGACATGGATAACAAAACTTTGTTTCTGGTTCAATTGTATGCTTAGAAATTATATAATTGGAACTGACAAGGGTTTTATACATGTGGATATTCCACATGTTCGATGCTACCAGAATACACAAACTATGACCTGTTAAGAAACTGCCTTTCTCTAAAAAAGGAGGATCTGAAGTTAATTTAATCTATAGATAAATGCACGTTTGAATTACACCAAAAATAACCGTATGAATGTTCTCTGGTAAATTTTGAGCTAATATATTATTAGCCTTCTTTAATATCAAGAAATGTATTATGAACACATACATAGATGTAATATTTACTCCTTACATGTCATTGTTCTGTATTTCCAGCGTCTCTCACTCTCTGAATGAAGACGATCAGAGAGTTGGGATTTCCCGAATCACCTTTGTGTTTGAAACCAAATGTGCAGCTGAGTGTAAACTCTATTTCATGGCAGTGAGTTGATCATAAATCACAACACATTTAGCTATAGTTAGTTTGGGTTCTTTAATGTTTGTCTGCATCTCTCCCCAGGGACAGAACGAGAGAAATAATTTAGTTGTGGAGAGCTGGTCTGGCACTACTGGAAAGCAGTCTTATTCTTATCTCATCAAAAGCAACCATACGATTAGCTTCACCTGGGCTTTCCAGCGCACCTCAGGATTCAGCATGGTAGGAATTTTCTTTCTTCTTCACTTCTTTTCTTTTTACATAGAATTAAAATTCTAAATCACTTTTAATAACCTTTGTCATTGTGTGTTTGTGTTACAGAACAACGAGTTCGGCTCTGACATCGCTAAGATATATTCTGTTCAGCTCACTAACGTGATTGGTGGAGTGGCTTCAGAATGCCGCCAGTGTGCCTTGACTGGTTCTGACAGTGACTCGGCATGTGTCTCCTGCCCTCCAGGACACTATATGCTCAGTGGCACTGGACTGTGCAAAAGCTGCCCCTCAAACAGCTTCATCAGGCCTGAGCAGCCCATCGGGAAGGAAGCCTGCGTATCTTGTGGACCCAATACGTACAGCAATAAAGTAAGCCTTCTCAATGATGCACAAGTAAGAAACTAAGATAATACAGCAGGGAAGCAAAAAAACACTAAGGAACATAATCAATAAAGGTGTAATGTTGTTCCTAATTATTATTTTTTTTCCGAACTTGACAGGTTTCTGCATAAACACAATGTTGTGTTTATTCATTCATTCATTCATCTTCATGTCGGCTTTTTCCCTTTCGGGGTCGCCACAGCGGAATGAACCGCCAACTCACTGGCATATGTTTTACGCAGCGGATGCCCTTCCCTGCCGCAACCCATCGCTGGGAAACATTCACACACACATTCACACTTTAACACTATGGGCAATTGTTCTTATTCAATTCACTTATTCCGCATGTCTTTGGACTTGTGGGGAAACCGGAGCACCCGGAGAAAACCCACGCGATCACGGGGAGAACATGCAAACTCCACACAGAAATGCCACCTGCCCCAGCCGAGCCTAGAACCAGCGACCTTCTTGCTGTGAGACGACCGTGCTACCCACTGCGCCACCGTGACGCTATGTTGTGTTTAAATTATTATTATTTTTTATTGTGTTCACAGCTCTGATGTTAGAAATTTTATCAAAAAAGTGTTGGTGGTTGGGATTTGAACCCTAAATTAATTACATTTTTTGACTTAACAATGAAAGGATAAGTCAGTTAAATCCTTTTTTAAGAATAGAACTAGAACTTCCATGCACAGATAAGGTATTATAACCTATAAATACTTCTTTATTCCACTACAGACACAGGACAACTTGACAAAAAAAGAATTTCAGGGATGATGTGATTAACACCAGGAGGACTTGATCAAAGGGACTAATACTGAAGTAAAAGAGTGAAACCATAAGAGTGTGACAACATATTAGATAATCAAAACAATGGTAATTGGTAAAAATGGTGAAGAATCCACACAATATAACAAATTATATAACCTGATCATTTTATTTAAAGATTACATTATGTTAGTTTGATTCAATTGTATGGTTATTTATTGCATTCCTTTTCTCTGACGTGGCCTTACCCCTTTAGGCTTTAGCCCTTTCCCTTGAGTGCTAAGGGGAAGGGTTGAGAATTGTATGAATTGGGACACTGCTGTGAAGCAGTTCAACATTTTTTATAAAATGTGATTTTTTTTGCTTTTAGAAATGACAAGAAATGGCTTACGTGTGCGGCTCTCTTTCTTCCTACTGACCGAGAGACTGGCCTTCTTGGGTAAACAATAGTTGTCCAGTATCGCGATGTTCATGCTTTCGGTCCAACCACACCTCGACTGAAGTAAAAAAAAATTGGGACATCCTTCCCCTTACAGGAACACACGACATGGAGGAGTAGGAGTAAGGGGTAGAAATGGATTGAAGCCTAGATATGCATTAATTGTATAAAACATTAAATCGTTTTTATAATGAATTTGAGAGCAATTGAATGTATGTTGTTTCCTTGAACATATTTTAACTAATATGGCGTATAATGTTTGCCTCATATAAAATAAAAACAGTAATACAATTTTTTTCTGGATTTACTTCTCATTTGATCTCTTGTTCATATACACCATTAACAGATCCTTTATTTGTTTGTGGGTATGCGTTCAAAATCAAGGTTGAACAGTTTTAATTTGTTATAAAATGTAATATTGTTTAATGTTGTTTTGGTACCTTCATAATAACTGATTCAAATCAATGTCCATGCACTCAAATTATTTCATGTGAGCATTCACAAACCAAATATTCGTGACACCAGCAGGGGGTGCTACCTCTGTGGTATTGGTGGGTTCTGTAGTGCTCGAGTACAGTGAACTCCGTTGAGACATTAAACAGAATTATAACTCTCTGTGCTCGTTAAAAAGTTCAAGATGTTTCTTTGAAAAGAGTTAACTTTGAAATTCCGGTGAGAGATACCAACTGGTCTCTGCTCAGGTGTGAGACACTTGAGTTTCCAGAAAACCATTAACAAAATGCCATGAAAGATAATGATTCTCTCTGTTTGCAGGGACGTTCTGCTTGCACGAGTGACTGTACATTAGCTCTGGATCATAAAGACGAGACTCTCTTTTATGACTTCTCACCATTGGGAAATGTAACAGACTTCCAGAGCAGCCCACGCTTCACTAGTAAAGGCCGCCAATATTTCCACCATTTCAGTGTGGCCCTGTGTGGAGCAGAAGTGAGAACCAAGTGAATGTCCCTTTAAATTGACAGCTCAAAAGTTCAAGAATAACACATTCATCTGTGTCGATTTCTCACCTAGAGCAGGGAACTTGCATCCTGTGTGGAGAATGTGACTGAAAGCAAAAGAGAAGTGAAAGGCTACATCTGCCAGTCCACCGTCGTGCCCTCTGAAGTCCGAGGGCAGAGCATTGTTTCTTCTCAACCCTTCAGTATTGGAGACACGTTAATCGGTGTGTACTATTATTATGTTCAAATTTCGATCAAACAATGTTGAGGCGGAAAAGAAATGAAGAAAAATGATTGGGTTGCTCAAAAGAAACTGCGGAAATGTATATCATATTTACTTAGCAGTCGGTCCTGCTGAAATAATTTAATGGTTATCAATAAATTAAATGAATGAAACTAAACTATGCTTGATTTTTAAAGCTTATTTAATTACGCTTTTTTGAGTTTGACAACTTTTTATGTGTCATAAACAGTTAAATCCAAGCAGCTTTTAAATTTGAGAGTTTGAATGTACATATTTAAATAAACATTTAATCACTAAAATTCTAAATACTCATCCTGATTCTCTTAAAATTCTAAATACTCATCTGGCACATGTTTCTTTAATACAAAGGAGTGAATACAGAGTCTTCACTTGATGAGATATCATCACTGGATGGCAACTTTCCTGCTGGTTTGGATCTTCCAGATGTTATCTTTTACTACAGGTCAGTGCTAGACGTGTCAAATAAATTACTTTCTGAGTATTTTAGTTGATGCTCTATTTAGTTATTTTGCCATCAGGTCCAGAGAAAGCACTCAAGCCTGCAAAAATGGGAGAGCAACAACCATTCGGCTGCGATGTGATCCCAGCGTGACAGTGAAAAATGACATTTCCCTGCCGAGGTTCAGTTTAATACAAGATTTTCCCATCATTATTTTTTTTTTTATTGAAGTATTTTAAATTTCAAGTATTTTTCCATGAAACACCTTTTACACTAATTAAGATCCATGACTTGTCTAAAGCTAGAGAAGTATGCAACTATAATGTGCAGAGCAATAGCCCTCCAGGTCTTGAGTTGGTGACCCCTGCCTTAAAAACTCCAGGTTCCTGGATCCAGCAGAGAACTTACATTTGGATATTCTAAAGAAAGTGACATGCCAAGAAGATTAACTGTGCCTGACAAAAACACAAAATCTAAACATAAACATTATTTGTGTGAGGTTCAACTTAGCACGGTGGAGCAGTGCCACGAGAGGTTCATCAGCATCCCAGGGTTGATTTCAGATTGAGAGTATTTGTTAGTCCTCTCCATTATATCCATTATCCACTCTCTATTATCTGGACTATACTAAAACCATAAAACGCCTAAAATACATGAAAAAAATGTATTTCCATATAATTCACTTTATATTAAAGCATAACAAATCTAGCCACAGGGGTTTCTAGCCAGTGACTTCTGTGCCGGTCCCAAGCCCGGATAAATAGAGAGGGTTGCGTCAGGAAGGGCATCTGGCGTAAAAAATGCCAAAACCAAATATGCAAGTCATCAATTCGATTTCCATACCGGATCGGTCGAGGCCCGGGTTAACAACGACCGCCACCGGTGCTGTTGACCTACAGGGTGCCGGTGGAAATTGGACTACTGTTGGTCAAAGAAGGAGAGGAGGGAGAAGGATTCGTAGGCAGCGAGAGAAGAGGAAATGCAAGAGTATAGGTCTGAGAATAGGGACTCTCAACGTTGGTACAATGACCGGGAAAGGTAGAGAGCTGGCGGACATGATGGAGAGAAGGAAGGTAGATATTCTGTGTGTGCAGGAGACCAGGTGGAAGGGTAGCAAAGCGCGTAGTATTGGAGGGGGATACAAACTGTTTTACTATGATGAGGATAGGAAGAGAAATGGGGTAGGAGTGATCCTGAAGGAGGAGTTTGTGAGGAATGTTTTAGAGGTGAAAAGAGTGTCTGACAGGGTGATCAGTTTGAAGTTGGAGATTGAAGGGGTGATGTTGAATGTAGTGAGTGGTTATGCTCCACAAGTAGGCTTTAAGCTGGAAGAAAAGGAGAGATTCTGGAGTGAGTTAGATGAGGTGATGGAGAGTATTCCCAGAGGGGAGAGAGTAGTGGTGGGAGCAGACTTCAACGGTCATGTTGGCGAGGGCAACAGAGGTGATGAGGAAGTGATGGGTAGGTTTGGTGTTAAGGAAAGGAACCCAGAAGGACAGATGGTAGTGGACTTTGCCAAGACGAGGGAAATGGCTGTGGTTAACAGTTATTTCCAGAAGAGGGAGGAACATAGAGTTACCTACAAGAGTGGTGGTAGGAGTACGCAGGGGGACTACATCCTAAGTAGACGAGCCAATCTGAGAGAGATCACTGACTGCAAAGTAGTGGTAGGAGAGAGTGTAGCCAGACAGCATCGGATGGTGATGTGTAGGATGTTTCTGGTGGTCAGGAAGAAGAGGGGAGGAAAGATGGAAAAGAAGACCAAGTGGTGGAAGTTGAAAAAGGAAGACGGTTGTGAGGAATTCAGACAGAAGCTGAGACAGGCTTTGGGTGGTCAGGAAGAGCTTCCAGAGGACTGGGAAACTACAGCAGAAGTGATCAGGGAGACAGGTAGGAAGGTGCTAGGTGTGTCAGCAGGAAGAAGGAAAGAAGATAAGGAAACATGGTAGTGGAATGAGGAAGTACAGGACATCATCCAGAGGAAGAAGCTAGCTAAAAAGAAGTGGGACATCGAAAGGACTGAAGAAAGTAGACAGGACTACAAGGAATCATAGCGCAGAGTGAAGAGGGAGGTGGCAAAGGCCAAACAGAAGGCATATGATGAGTTGTATGCCAGGTTAGACACGAGGGAAGGTGAGAAGCAATTGTACAGAATAGCGAGACAGAGAGACAGAGATGGGAAGGATGTGCAACAGATAAGGGTGATTAAAGATAGAGATGGAAGGGTTCTAACGAGTGAGGAGAGTGTGCAGAGAAGATGGAAGGAGTATTTTGAGGAGTTGATGAATGAGGAGAATGAGAGGGAAAGAAGGGGGGAAGAGGTGAACATTGTAGAGCAGGAAGTTGAAAAGATTAGAAAGGATGAGGTGAGGAAGGCTCTGAGGAGAATGAAGAGTGGAAAGATTGTTGGTCCAGATGACATCCCTGTGGAGGTGTGGAAGTGTCTAGGAGAGACAGCAGTGGAGTTCCTATCTAGGTTATTCAACAGGATTCTAGAGAGTGAGAAGATGCCTGAGGAATGGAGGAGAAGTGTCCTAGTGCCAATCTTTAAGAACAAGGGTGATGTGCAGAGTTGTAACAACTACAGAGGTATAAAGTTGATGAGCCACAGAATGAAATTCTGGGAAAGAGTAGTGGAAGCTAGGCAAAAAAGGGAAGTGGATATTTGCGAGCAGCAGTATGGCTTCATGCCCAGGAAGAGCACTACTGATGAAATTTTTGCTCTGAGAATGCTAGTGGAGAAGTACAGAGATGGTCAGAAGGAGCTGCACTGCATCTTTGTGGACTTAGAGAAAGCGTATGACAGGGTGCCGAGAGAGGAGCTATGGTCCTGTATGAGGAGGTCAGGAGTGGCAGAGAAGTACGTCAGAGTAGTTCAGGATATGTATGAGAGGAGTATGACAACAGTGAGATGTGCTGCAGGTCAGATGGAGGAGTTCAAGGTGGAGGTGGGGCTACATCAAGGATCGGTTTTGAGTCCCTTCTTGTTTGCTATGGTGATGGACAGGTTGACAGATGAGGTCAGACAGGAATCTCCATGGACAATGATGTTTGCAGATGACGGTGTAATCTGTAGTGAGAGTAGAGAGCAGGTGGAGGGACACCTGGAAAGTTGGAGGTCTGCTCTAGAAAGAAGAGGAATGAAAGTCAGTCGTAGTAAGACAGTATACATGTGTTTGAACGAGAGGGAGGGAAGTAGAACAGTGAGGTTACAGGGGGCTGAGGTCAAGAAGGTGGAGGAGTTTAGGTATTTGGGGTCAACAGTCCAGTGCGACGGGGAGTGTGGAAAAGAGGTGAAGAGGCGAGTGCAGGCAGGTTGGAGTGGGTGGAGAAAAGTGTCAGGGGTGTTGTGTGACAGAAGAGTGTCAGCAAGAATCAAAGGAAAGGTGTACAGAACAGTAGTGAGACCAGCTATGATGTATGGGTTAGAGACTGTAGCAGTGAGGAAGAGACACGAGGCAGAGATGGAAGTAGCAGAGATGAGGATGTTGAGGTTCAGTTTAGGAGTGACAAGGATTGACAAGATTAGGAATGAGCACATCAGAGGAACAGCTCAGGTTGGTTGTTTTGGAGACAAAGTCAGAGAAGCCAGATTGAGATGGTTTGGACATGTGCAGAGAAGGGATAGTAGTTATATTGGTAGAAGGATGTTGGAGATGGAGCTGCCAGGCAAGAGGGCGAGAGGAAGGCCAAAGACAAGTTATATGGGGGTGCTGAAGGAGGACATGAAGGTAATTGGTGCAAGAGTAGAGGATACTGAGGCCAGAGTTAGGTGGAAACAGATGATTTGCTGTGGCGACCCCTAAACTGGGAACAGCCGAAAGAAGAAGAAGAAGAAGATTAAAGCATAACACAATTCTTTAACAATATAATTAAGATATCTCAGACTATTGATATTTAAAAAAATCGTTTTGTAAAACCTGAACTGAATGACTTATTTGCTTCTTTAACCCATTCAGACCAGAATTATTTTTCTTAAGTTTTCTGAAAAATTGAAAAAATTCCCAAGATCTGCTAAAATGTGTCAGCTATCTGATGAACAACCTCCAACGCCAAATTTTATTTGTATAAAATAGTTTTAATTATTGTTTTTTTTACATTGTTAAGTTCAAGGAACCATGAAGTGTAGTTTGCTATTTTAAGTTCTATTTTTAACCTTATTTTGAAACTGTGATCTTTATTTCACAAACAACCTGATAAAGTAATTTCAAATACTTCAGTTAATGTGAATAAGACTACTGAAAATCCTACTTTCTTCTCCACTTGGTGTGATGTGCTGCCATGCTTCTGTTTAGAGTAGTGAAATCTTTTCAGACTGCATCATACAATGTCTTGCTGCCATTTGATTGGAGGACAAACAGCCAACTTATTGGACAACAGGTTTTGATTGGAGTGAAAATACTGCCTGAGATGGGATGTCCATTTAAATAGACACAGGCTCTGAAAGGGTTAAAGAACCTAAAAACAGCAGTAGAAATACAGAACTGTTCAAGTCCCTTTCATATGTGTAGTAAGTGCTCTGAAGGTACCTGTGATGGCTGCTCCTTCCATTTCCTGTGGCGCTCCCAGGATGCCTGTCCTCTCTGCACCCAGACCAACTACAAGGAGATTGTCAGCGCTTGTATCCAAGGCATTCAGGTAGAAGCTATCAATGATTTGATGAAGAACGTTCATGTAATAAATCACATGTTGATTCCCAGAGGACCACGTACGTTTGGCAGCAGCCTCTGAGATGCACTGGTGGTGTGACACTTCCTCCTCAGAAGATCACAGCCTGTGTCACACTAGACTTCTGGCTCAAATTTGGGGTCTCCATCGGATCGATGGCTGCTATACTGCTCATTACACTCAGCTGTTATTTCTGGAAAAGAACACGCAAGTAGGAGGAAATGAGTGAATTGCTTTATTATTCGCTGAAGTCTTGATGAAACATTTTTTTGCCTGTTAAAATTTTAACTAATTTGTTAATAAATTGTGTATTCTGTGTGAGTTGAGTCTTCTGGTCTCCTTTTAGGCTGCAGTATAAATATTCAAAGCTGAAGATGACAGCTGGAGATAGAGAGTGTGAGCTTCCAACTGCAGATAGCTGCGCTATAATGGAGGGTGAAGATGTTGAAGATGACCTCATCTACCTTTCCAAAAAGTCCTTTTACACCGAGATCAGATCTTACTCACGGGAGGTGAGGAGTTTTCATGAAAAACTTCTTATGATGGGGGACAAAAATGAATGCCATTAACAAAGAGGTTGATATTAACAGGATTTTTCTGTCACTGCAGAGAACATCAGATGGCTTTGACTCTGTTCCTCTGAAATCTTCTGCAGCACAGGAGATTGAGATGAGCTAGAACTTCCCAGAATGAAGGACATTCTCAAACGTTTGGATTGAAACTTGTATTTTCATTACATTCATGAAGTTTGAAGAGCATTTAAAGTGATACAAAGGGACCTTACACTGGTGAAAACATCTGTTACCTGAAAAACAATTATGTTTGCTATGTCCAATAATAACAGCAGGCTGTTTTTTTTACTGTAAGTGTTGTACTTTTATTGTTCTCTTAAATCAGTGGTGTCAAATACTGCCCGCATGGTCTCATGTCTAGAATGGGCCTCTAAACAATATCTTGTTAACAACATCGGCATATGATGACCTGCATATGGTAATAAATTAAGGTATTCATACAATTTTAATAGATTTTCATTAATGATAATTCAGATAATAAAGTAAAAAGGAAGAATAGTCAAACATGTTTACCATTATTTTAAAAAGAGAAAAAAAACAACAACAAGCAAATTCATAAAATGAATGGCTACATTAAAAATGGTTCAGTCCATTTTCTAGAACAGATCAATCTAGCCCCTGATTAAACTAAGAAAACATCATGTGGACCTCAAAGTAAACTTTTGGGGAATTGCAGTTTCTGCAATCCCCCAAATAGATTTTTACCATATTTTTGAACAGACATCTGAAAGCCTAGCTGTCATTTTTACCAAAAATGTAGTGTTTTTTACCGCAAACTCAATAAAATATCTGCAACGTTTTTATTCTTACTGTTTTGACAGCTTTCTACCAGGTGACATGGTAGGCTGTGTTGGTATCGTGAAGACAGAATTCCTGACCTCAGAGTTTAAAAAATGATATGTTTGCAAATTGATATCTTGTCAACGCTGAATAATAGAATTTGTGTCTTTAAAAAGAGTCTGTGTGTGTACATGATTTTAAATGGGTTAAGATTAGGTTATGTCTTGTACAGAAGCCAGGAATGGTGAATTCAGAAAATGTTTAAAAACTACACCTTTTGATCATACATTTTTTAATGTTTCATTTTGTATTCACTAATGCTGATTTTTCTGTTTGTTTCTCGTAAAATATAAAGCCATCGAAATGGACAAGTGAACACTCTTGATGTTTTCCCTTACTGAGAACTACATATCATATATTCACATGTTTTAACACAGAATAATAGTTTCTTACATTTTGCAATTTCATTTCGAATCCTGCTTGTCAATGTTTTGCTTTGTCCATAAATAGATGTGACTAACAAACTCCGTGTCCTTTGTTTATTGAATCCTGAGATCAAACTTGATATAAACCCAATACTATTCCTAAACTAAACCGTTAATGAACTATAATGCATCATTTTGTTTCAGCTTAGAGTAACACTATCCCAGCTCTCCAGTCGTTCCTATGGTTACTTTTGTACACAAATATAGCCAGCGCGCCCCCAGGTTCACCTCAGCGTCGGAGGAAGATGCCGAAAAAAGGAAATAAGGGGAAAGGAAAGGGAAAAGGGTGAGGAGGACGAACACACTTTCAATAAGTATACGAATTCTCCCGTTCACTATTTTCCGGGTAAATATCTTTCTTACAGAAAAGGAAAGAAAGAAAGTAAGGACTCCAAAGCCGACAAAGAGTCAGAAATGGAAAAGTACAAGGCAAACGCTGATTTATGGGAGGTGAAGTTTACTGTCACTGAAATCGCGCGTGTTGAGTACCGCGAGGCCACGCGCACGCTCGCCAAAGCCAACGAGGAGCTGGAGAACCAACAGTACCGAGCCGAAAAAGACACCAGGGACATTATTGGTTTCCTCAAGAAAACAGACCAGGAAAAAACAGTCAGGGTTAGTCTAAACGAGAACGTTATGCTCTCTGGCATATTGAGTGCGTCACTTACTTTTCCCGCTCTTTTGTTTCCACGCGTGTCTGAAAGATTGCGGCTCTGGAAGAGCAGCTGAAACGCGAAAAGGCTCGATCATCTCACGAGAAAGACACGCTGGTGAGCATTTTCCTGTTTCTAAAATTATGGTGACCATTAGGGCATTGCAGAGACCTTGAGAGACAGGAGCGCAAATACAAAATGGGGTTCAGAACATATTTAGCGAAAATATTTATTTTGTCAAACTGTAGCTCACATAGACCTCAAGTTATATTTTGAAGTGTATTGGTAATGTATATATCAAGATTTGGGCACTTTCTATCCAAGAAGCAGCACAAATCAAATCTTCCCCATCTCCATTCAAATCCTTCTGTGTTCCAGGTGTCTCAATACATGGAGCAGGTGGAGGCATTAGATGAGAAGTTTAAGCAGAGGTCCAGTGACTTCAAAAGAATGCAAGAAGATCTGAAAACCATAAAGCATTTTCGACAAATAAAGGCCACCCTCGAAGAAGACCTAACCAGTGTAAATTAATGTATTAGTTCACATGCTTGTTTTTGGATAGTGTAAACCTTCACAAATGGGTAAAACAGGTTAACTCCACTCAAAAATACTTGCTGTGACTGTAACAAATATACATTATTTGAGATTTTAGATGAGGGAAAAAATTGTGATCGCTGACCGCGCACACCAAGAAAGTCTGACGAGAGCAGAATGCAAGTTCTACATATCAAGGGTGAGAATACAGCTTTTAGATAATAAATAAGTAATATTCTGTACATGTATACAATTAGCAGGTGAGTGTATGAAATATATATTTGTGAGAAGAAAGATAATTTCAGTGGGACGGTTACATGTATACAATTTTCTTCCAGCTTATGTCAAGAATGGCAGTGTTTTCTCTTAACTAGATTCATCTTGAGAAGGAAGCAGAGAAGAAGATCAGTCAGCTCTCAGACGAAGCACACCATGAAGCTGTTGTGTGAGATTTTCTTCTATTTCCTTCAGTCTGCTTATGGATAAGACAACACAGTTCACTGGTATAATTAGGTAAAATCTCTCTTTTTCTGAATCCCATCAGGCAGCTGAGTACAGTCTCTCAGTCTGTGTTCAAGGAGAATATTCGACTGAGTGACGCTTTGAGTTATCATGTTAAACAGGCGGAGGAGCTGAAGAGGAGGAACATGGACTTAACAGAGAAAAATAATTCCCTCTCTCTCTTGAAGGTGCTCAGAGTTTAGTTTAACATGATATAAGTATAAATATAAGGACATACAATATCTGGCAAAAATCTTCAAATCGCTGTTGTTGGAAGATATTTATTCAAATGTTAACTTGTATAAAAATAAAACAAGCATAGACGTCCAACAAATCCATTGTTTTTTTTCAGCAATTCCAACTTCTGGCTGTATGAAACACTTATACCAATATAGAAAGGAAAGCAAACTATTGTCAAACGGTTTTACAGTTGAAAAAACAGGAAAATATATGACTCACCTACATTACTGACATGACTCATAAAAACATTACTTTTTGCCAGGGGTTGTATAAATTGAATTTTTGTTTTGAATCTAGTGTTTCCAAAATTAGACTCCAATTGATGCAGTGTGCAGGCAGCATCTGGTGTTTTGTGTCTCCTCGAGGCCACTCCGTTTGGCATTGTTTTTCCACCAAAACAAGCCTGACTCGGTTCATTTTAAATACCAGGCAATGGATTTTTTTATATCACAAATCTCTGAAATGTTAATTTCTGAAAAGCATTCTATATTTAAAAGCAGAATGGAACTTTATAGTAGTCATGTGTTTCAGAATTGAGTCACTCTAAATATTTGAGAAAACCTTTAGAATCTTTAAAAATGTACATTTTATGGTACGTTATGCAAAAGATGTTGCAGACAAAACAGATAGATTGAAAACAAAGAAGTTAAAGGATGAAAATTGTCATTTACATTTTTAAGTGTTTCAAACTGAGTTAACTCTTGTTTGAAATAAAAACTAAACAATTATAAAAAGCCCTCCCAAATCAGGCATTACACTGGACCTTGGAAAAGATGTCACTTATTCTAATTTGCAAAGCATTCTTTTCACTTCTATTTCACTTCTCAGTCTTACAAAATTGTAAACTCCTCATATTTGAACTGAAAGATGAACAAGTTACCATGTTGTAAATTACAGATTGCATCTTCCTGTTTCTAAACAAACTCCAACTAATTGCAGGAGACGAATGAACTGATGGGGAAAGAAGCCGATTTCCAACTAAACTCCACACAAGATGAGATCACTGAGCTAAGAGCTGAACAGTCAACTCTTGAGCATGCTCTGGACATCCTGTCGAGGGAGTTTCAGAAAAACAGAGAAGAGACGGAGCAGCTTGCTTTTCACAACATACAACACAACTACAAAGAGATAGAGGATCTAGAAAAGCTGCTTGCTCTCCGTGAGAAGGAGCTGAGCCACGTGAAACGTGTGGCACAGAGCATCATCGAGCAACGCAAAGAACTCGATTTCTTCTTCCATGAAGCTCTGGATTATGTGAGGAAGCAAGCAAGAGCACAACAGCAAAAATACAGGTTAGCTTGAGTTATGAAAACAAAATGCCGTCTTAAAGGTGCCATATCATGCCCCTTTTAAATATAATAAATATTGGACTCCTCACTGCACCCTTAATAACCTTCAAAAGGCAGTATTTATCATCAAAATGTCTTTGAACCTCAGCAAATGTTTGTTCTCTGCCAAACTATCTGTGTATTTCATGGTCCTCTCACTGCCACACTTTCACCAAGCCCCCCTGCTGGGTTTTTCTTTTTGGCACACAGATAATCCACCCATTTCCATTGCCAAAAAAAAACACTTTTGGTCCAAGACATCCAAAAAACACACTTTCTTTTCAGTGTTTTTATTGAAGCAGTTCTGCTACGGTTACACTTTTGGGTCAGTTAGCACGTTCATTGAGATGCATTATCGGGTCATCTGATTGGTTAGTGGGCTGTGCTATGGTCGATGGGCAGGGCTACAGTCATCAAGCTAGTTTGAGCTCCAAGAAAAAGAAAAACATGCAAAAACCAATCTGCATATGACTTTAGGCACGCTCTTGATGACAAAACAACATTAAAACATGAAAAAATGTCTAAAAGTATATTTTACATGATACGGCACCTTGAGGTTTCTGTTTGATGCTTTTTTTATTTTTAAATTGTTTTAAAGACAGGAGGCCCTGAAGGCTTATCGCTGGAAAATGAATGAAGCTCATGCTGGAAGGTGCGAGTTTCCTCCCATACAGACCTTCTGCACCAATGATGTTCAGACTGACCTACAGGAGGCTGAAAAATGGTGAGAGATCATTTAAAGACACTCAAGGTGAACTGCTAGTGATGAAGCAGCGTTTGTGTCTTCAGGAACAAATTGAAGAAAAGTTCCAGTGTGGATATTTCCGATCTGTCGTGGGAGCAGAAGGAGAGACTCCTCACAATGCTTTTTGCCAAAACTAAATGGACATAAAATAAGGTACATTCTTCCTACATTATTTGGTTTCACATTATACCATCGGTTGTATCAAATAATATATTTTTAAGGCCAGGAATTTCACAGAATATTGAAACACATAATAATGGCATTAACACACATTTGGAAAATATATTAAATGTATGGTTTTAGTTCTGCTGGATTTAACTGCTGTAGCATCACCCTCCTGTCATCAAAATAAAATAAAAATTTAGGACCTGGAGTTGTGCGCACTAAAAAATTCTATTTGCAGCAGTTCGTTCAAAATGGGTCCACAGTTAAGATCTGATGTTTGTGTTCAAAATGTTTTCATTCCTTAAAATTCTCTAAGCTGTAAAATTATTTTCTTTAAAATTATCTTGAAAAATAGTTCTCTTTTTATGACATGACAGGAAACCTGGGGTACCACCACCTCTCATAGCATCTTCCTCTGAGAGGATCCATGCTAGCACCAATAGAGAGTAAGCTAACTCCGTTTTTTTTCCATTTTGATTCCAATTTCTACTGAAGTCAATAATTATTTTCATTTGCAGGTCAATAGAGCAAGATCTCAGCTTGACATTTTTAACCCAAATGCCGACAGAAAGCATGAACAATGATCATTTCAGTCTCCCAGCTCTCAAGATGACCATGCCACTTGTAGGCACTAATAAACTAAGTTTTTGATCCAAAGGTTTTTTTTGTCTCTCCTGTTTTTGTTTAACTTACTTTGTTATCTTATTATTGGTTAATCTTGTTGATACTGCATTTAATACTCCATCAGATCAAACATTATCTTCTCTTTACCTGAACAAACTATAAGCACAGAATGGTTCTAAAAATTCTAATTGTTCCTTTCACATGAAAACCAGGTGAAATGTCACTCCTTTTATAGGATCTCCTTCAATAATGGTAGGATACGGACCCTTTATCCTTACCTTCAAGCTGTTCACGCAACAGCTAAATGTGATTGACACTGTTCCTGAAAGAACCCTGCAGACCTCTTATAGCTCAAATATTTTGTAAGCGTGTAATGTTATTATTACTTGCCATCGAGTCATAATATTGCACTTGTTTTATGCAACATTTTATGTTTTTATAAAGATAAACCACAAGTTGATTTGTTATATTTTACCTTAACGTAATGTGGGTTATCTCCTAAATTCCACGTGCAGCTCCCTATCTGATTGGTTTGTATGCTTAAATATGACTCTCTTCGATTCCTTTTGATTTCAAGTTTAATGCGAGGTCTTGCATCAACAGCGTGAACGTGTCACTGGAGGCGCGCTCCCGAGAGAGAGAGAGAGAGAGAGAGAGAGAGAGAGAGAGCGCGAGATAGATAGAGAGAGAGAGAGAGAGAGACCGACAGAGACGAAATCACCGCCACCCGGAACCGAGCAACTTCCCAACACTTGCATTCCAAGGATGTTTGGAGCTGCTGGCACGAATTGAAGACACGGAGCGGTTCGTTCTCGAGCAGGCCCGGTGCACCGTCCATTCGGTCTGTTGTTTAGTTCGTACCCGAGTTGTTTGCAAGCGACCTCGAGCGCCTCGAATCGCGGTTCAGGCGAGCCAGGGAAAGCAGAAGTCTAAACTCGCCCCGGGCGCTCCTTCTGCAGGCATGTCGCAGAAAGAAAGACCCACTTTCTATCGGCAGGATGTCAACAAAACGATCTGGGAGGTTCCTTTGCGATACCAGAACCTGTCCCCGGTCGGTTCGGGCGCGTATGGGTCGGTCTGGTAAGTGTTTATCTGTAGTTTCGGTTGCGGAACGCTGTGTCCCATTCATTCGAACGGGCCCGTGAAGCTTTGCAGAGCACAGCGTTAGCAAACTTGCTAATATGAGCAAAGTCCGTGGTTTGTTATGCAACATTAATGAGACGGAACGCTAATTAGAAGCGTTGTACTGCAACAGTGAGCTTTTATAAGTGTAAACGTGTGTTTCGTGAACGTTTAAGCGTTCTAAAGGCCCCTCGTGGACGCATGCAGCTAGCGTGGAAGTGTGGAGGGTTTGCTGCGTAATGTGTTTACGTGAAAACCTCAGGTGGATGACGTAAACTTGGCGCATAGGAAAGTTTCTTTCTCAAATGTATTATTCTCTGCTTACTAGCCGAATAATATGCCACAGAACAACACGTGTCCTACTTTGTAGTGAGGTCTTAGCGTGGACATCTGGTGCGGTCTGTCCTGAATGAGGTCACCCAGTGGACGCACATGGAGGGCGTCTCAGTGTTCGTTTGGGGCTCCACACCACGAGTCTGTGTCTGTAGTGACCGAATTGTATGCTGTTTGTGTAGGTAACTCTTTAAATGATGGGAAACCCAGTGATTGAGTCAGAGCTGTGATTCACGACTCGTAATTTGCTGCTAGTAGCACTCATTATGAAGGCTATTAAGTTCCTATTGTTTAGTGTATTGTTTCATTCTAATGATTCATGCTTTATGTTGTTCTGCCACGAGGAAGGTTGTGGATGGTTTTCTATCAGTGAAAGTATGACTCTTACAGTTGATTACAAATCTTTATATACTTTAAGCTCTATTAAAACTGCATAGACACCCAAATTGCGTGTATCTTCCAGATTTTCTTGTCTGGGTGTGTCAAAATAATTTGCTTTAAGATCAACCCTCTTGAAAGCACCAGAGTGGCCTGCACGCCATTGAGGCGCATTTGTTTAGTACACTTCTGTTGAAAAGTTCAGATAACTAAAAGATCTTGTAAGCTACTGGATGACACATTTTTTTTTCCAATGAGGATTGCATATTGAAGATTTTCCGAAATACAAAAACAGCACTAAAAGCTTTATTTCATCACCCACCTCATAACACACCAGGCATTGCTACAACTACACAAAGCGAAGCATGTAGATGTTTTATTCACAATGTGAAAAATTTTGTTTTTTATTCCAGTTATGGAAATTCTAAAGTATATTGTAAAATAAAGTTGAAGACATCAGAGGGAGTCCCATATTACACACGTAACTTTGTAAATTGCATTATAAAGTGTGCTTAGTCTGCACACTAGTGCTGAAACAATTAACAAGTAAATCACAATATAACACATTTTAAATCATATAAACTGCAATGACAGTCATCTGATCAAACAGTCTTGTGTGAGTTTGACAGCTTTTTATTTAGCTAAAGTCTGATAAAATTAATAAGTTCTCAAAAAGTTTGTTACGCCAACTTCTAATTACTAAAATATAGTAAAATCACATGTAGGGTTTTTAAAGTATTTCTGTAATCTACACTTTAGTTTGTTTGATTTGTATATGATTTTTTACACCAGGTTTAATATTCGTACAATGCTGAACAACTACTGTCATCGTAGTTGATCAATGCACGTTTTATTTGTCAATTGTATCGTCACAGAATTTTTTTGTGTTTATGTTTAGCTGATTTAAGTATTGTTCTATCAAGAAGACAATGATTTATAACATGTTTTTGTTGTAAAAATAGAGGACAAAAAAGTGTAGGGAAAAAATAATAAGGCATACTTGCCTTGTTTAAAATAAGATTTTTGGACTAACACAAAAATCCAATCTCCAGTTTCTCTTTTTGTTGTTAGGGATTTGTTTAACAGCTCCTCCATGTCAAATTCAGAAGCGCCATCTATAGACAGAGCAAAAACTTGTTTGTTAAATAATCATGTTTAAAAACAATTAGCCGTTTTCTCTCTAATCAAAAATAAACTTAATCCATTCTTTCTTTAAACCAGGATTTGGTTGTAGGCAGTACAACATTTGAGTAAAATTTAAACGCAGTACCATAAACTGGAGATAAGTGAAGAGTTTCCGATCCAAGACTAACACACATTATTTTTTTATTAAAAGCAGAAACTGTTGTAGGTGTCGAATCTCTGTGAAACATTTGCTAATAGAATGGTCGATATAAGATTCTATGAGAAAACATTATCTGAAATCTGGAAACCTTTAAAAAAAATCCCTACAATCCTAAATAAAAAATTGAGCTTTGTTTTGAAAACTAGCTTATGGAAGTTAGTTGATGGACTGGAAATGCACACTTTTTTATTGTTTCATTAAGGAGTATTAATTTTTGAATTGTGCAAAAATAACACACATAGCCATGAAATAATTGAGTAATCTATTTGAGTAGTCACACTTAGTAAACATTTTCAGTTTTTAGACTTTCTGTTTTTACATTTTTGAGCGTGTCGATGTTGCAAAATAAATACGTTTTTGGTTTCTCGGTTTGTAGACCCTTAAAATATGACCATTTTCATGCTGTTCTAAACAACTCGCAGTTTATGCTTGCTAATGATTTCTAGAAAGGTCTTTGCGATATTAAACCAACAGGTGTTAAAGGCCAGGCCCAATTTCTAAATTGCTCCTAATCAGGGCAGACAGGTTGTTTATGCAGCAAAGTGACTGTTAGCAGTTGTGATGCCCGGCAACCGCGCTATCTGGATTGTATTTCATGGGTCCTCATTGTGTTCGTGTAACTGAATATCTGATGAACAGATTGCACTAGGGTTGAAGGGCCAGGCTCATCTCTCAGAGCACGCTGTGCATTTTGATAAGAGTTTCTCTCACTTATGTTACAAAATATCCCCCGGGTCATGAAAGTTTGGATCTTAACATTCTGGGTTTGAGAAACACCGTTTACATGATCCATAACTGGCAAATAGTTATACAAGTTGTGCTAAGAAGATATTTTCATGCTCCAGTTCTTTCTTTAAACATTAGGCTGTAAGGTCATGATGAAGAGTCTTGCCTTTTTGAATCGCTTAAATGTATTCATTGACTTTTTGTCTCCCAAGTATCTTTGTCTGGTCATGTTTGAGCATGCTGAAGTGTCGGTTTGCCACAAAGAAAAGTTTGACGTCATTTCATTTCAGCTCCGCAGTGGATGAAAAAACTGGATTTAAGGTTGCAGTGAAGAAGCTGTCAAGGCCGTTTCAGTCCATCATCCATGCCAACGGACCTACAGGGAGCTGCGGCTGCTCAAGCATATGAAACACGAGAATGTGAGTATGGATTGCAACTTTTATTGAGCGGAATGGCTAATATGAATAAATGCAATATAAATTTTGTTCAAATAGTTGAATTATTAGTTAATCTACTGTTTAATATTCTAACAAGGCATCACTGTCAGTGGATGAATTCATCATAAGGAGCCACCAAACATTACATGAGTTCTTTTTATTCTGCCCCATATTGTCAGGGCTTATGCTGTGATGGACTGGAAAGTGGCTACTTGTCTATTTTCGTAGATGGTCTGTGTGGTGACCCTAAAGATGTCTACACATCTATCAGAAGTTTCATGCATAAACGCAGCTTGATAATAAACAATGGTTGCCAACGACTGATCACAAATCTGTCGAGCGATTGGTGCAAACAAAAAAAAAGTTTTAATCTGCCATATCGGCTGAGTTTTTTCAAGAAGAATGGTCAATGAAAGCTGGCTCTTGAGTGGGACATCAAGAGCAACTGGATAATTCTCAATGCACTCTCTCACATCGATATTACGACAGAGAACCATGCTGAAGAGCTGAGGAAGAAATCGAAAGGGAAAATATAGCATTCAGAAGCTCGTCTTGTTACAGTCTGACCATCAAGAACTGTTCGACGAAGCTGACAAAGATTATAAAACACCCAGTTGTGTGACTGTTCTTCCATGAGTAGTTCACTTTGGTTGATTCATTCTTTTGACTCTTGTTCATTTAAAAGAATGATTCATTTATATCACTCTTATACAAAAGTCTGATCTACTCGTAAACTGTTACAACAAAGACTCAAAATTGTAGCAAAATATACGAATCTGAGTAAATAAACTTGCTTGCACTTGCACCAAAATAATAACTTACTTCCAGAAGAGTTGTTACTCATGAGTTATTTTGAAGTTTTGTTCTCTTCACAACACATCACTACCCCTAAGCGCCATCCACTGGCAAGAGGAGTCACTGCATCCACATTGAACACCTGAGGTTTAAAATTGTTGCTAAATGCACCCTGCAGAGAAGCCAACGGAACATTCATGCGAATCTCAAATTGCTTAAGTGTGTAGAGACCTTTAAGGCCACAACACACCTAGAATAATTTTAGGTCAACAAATATATGCGCAAATGCATCTCAAAGTAAAACCATGGGCATTTTCATACATTGGCCTGAGTGACGAGTGCGAGCAAAAAAAAAAGTTTGGCACTGTGGCGTTGTCTTGGTTTTTCGAAGTGAAATCTTGTGGTTTACCAGTTAAATTTGGCTCCTTTGATGACTTGTTCGGCATGTGGTGGGGACATACTCTGTGTGGGGTCCGATACACACTCGCATTGACATCAAGACTAGAGCATAAGAAGAAATTGAGCAAGAGGAGAATATGGACATTCAACCATTAAGAGTTGTTCTACAAAGCCTACAAAGATTATATAATGACCAGGGGTTTCACCATCCGAGGATAAGTCAATCATTGGACAAGCCAAGGATTGTCACTGCATCAAGATTCAGACAGATGATATTGGTGGCTAAAATCCCATGCAGACAAGACATCGGAGTGAGCAAGAAAATTTTTATTTGTCTATTATTAGGTTTAATAAGCTAAATTAAAGGCAAATGAACAAAGTGGTTATGAAGAAAAGGGCATTCAACAATATTTTACCCAGATCTTAAAAGCAGCTCTGTGAGAGGTTTCATTTGTTTTGATAAAGAAGTACGTCTTCGTTTTTGCCATTGAAAAAAAACGTTTTACATGTTAAACTTTATTTTATTTTCTCCATGATCATACTGCAAGTGTAGAGTTCATAGACTTAGCATTCAAGGCCAGGAAGCAGATTTCAGATGTTCTAGTTCCCAGTTTTACAAAAAAAAACCTAAAAGAAACCAGATATTCAAAGGGTTTTTGTTCATCTCTCAGATTTTACTTTTGTGTCCTTTTGAGTGTTATTACACCAAACCAATGCAAAGAAGGCAATAGACACTGCCCCCTTTTAGCTACAAAGTCTCTCATTGGAAGCCTATGGGGGATAACACAGATATTAAATCTATAACTTTATATGCTCTGTGGCTGAAACTCACAATGTGTCCTTTGTGTCAGGGAAATAATAAATAAATACGATAGCAAATTTTGGAGGTTGCCCATTCTATAGTACAGAGTCTGTATTTTACTTATTTGCTCTTTTTCTCGTAGGTTATTGGGCTGCTGGATGTATTCACACCTGCCACGAACTTGGAGGAGTTTAACGATGTGTGAGTGTAGATTATACCTTCATATGTTTACAAGCTTTTCCATTACATACTTTACTTGTAAGCACCAACACAAGCTATTGTCTGAACATTTCTAGTGTGACATGCATCCGATCCTTTTTTTTATTACTTTGCTGCCTACGAGTCTGGTCCTGTATATCTCCTAAATGAGTTAAGTAAAGTGTCCGTCTGGACACTTGTTTTCTGACATTCTGGTTTTAAGAAGCTTCAGGTTTCGATCAAGTATTTTATGCCGCCTGGCTCCAGCTTAGAAGCCTTGGGTTAGAGGGGAATGCTAAGGATACAGCCAGGTTGTAAAACCAGATGCTGTTGTGACTTCACATTGATTTTGCAGCCAAGAATAGAACTGACTCACAGAGATGGATGAAGGGCACCTGCAATGTTTGCTTTACTCAAAATATATATGATAAGTTTGTCCAGAAATTCTCAAGCCACGTCATCTTAATGGTTGTCCATTTTGCATGGTCTGTTTTTGTTTTTCAAAATCTTTTGGTGGTTAGGATGTGTTTGTCTGATGCTGATTGTGACTATTGGGTGGAGAGTGTTTGTTGGATTAAGTCAGGCTTATTTTAAGCTCTGCTGTGTGGCGCACCACAGTCGTTCTGTTGACCTAGAGTTCGCCCAGGCTGCTAAGAGCCCGTGGTCTTTTGTGGAGTTTAACTTCTGGAGGTTATTTGCTGAAGATTAGGATTTAAAAAGCTTGCAAATCAATCCAATTTTACCTAGTTCTTTTGGGTGATGCATATGTCAAATTAATAGTTTTATTTAAATTGTTTGTAGGAAAAGTAAAACATTTTGCTTTGAATTCAGTATCGTTAATAGAACAGTGCAAATATTATAGGCCTTAGATCTGCACAGGCTGAAAGCATAGTCTGTGTTTGAGAGAAAGCTTGTGGATTTGGTAGATCTACCTTGTGTCTTGTTGCTCAGATTCATCAGCAGTCAGCTTGATGGTGGAGTTTGGCCGTTCCTTGTCCAGTTTAAGTCTGCTACACTGCTGTTTCAGTTCATGACTGGGGGACAGTCATATTTGCATACTTGGAAATAATCAGTATGCGAAATGTAGAAAGCGGGCCAAGAACTATCATTGGATTTAAATTATGTAAAAGATGCACGCAAAAAAAGTCCTAGTTTGTAACCACTACCACAGAAAATAGAGGAACTTTAGATCATCTGACATTTTAACATGAGTAAAGTGTGTTGGAAATTAATTTGCTACTACTCGAACCCATACTAGAAAAAGAAAAAGTGTTTTTCAATAAAAGTTCCTTCAATATAAGTAGTTGTCCTTTTACCTTTGTGTAGCTTCTTAGTTTCTGTTTTGAAACCTGATGAGCTGTAGAGAGTTCCTGATTGCTACACAAAGAAGATAAATATGTATTAACACCTGTCTGCATATATAGATTATCATGTGAATATTTTGGTGACTTTCTCCATTACGAACCCAATTGTAGCCATTTATACAATATCTGCTTGTATTTATTTATTATAGGAATTTTATCCCGGTGCACATGCGAGTGATGACAGCTGGTTAGTGTTCAGCTTCATTGTCACTGTCGGCTCTGAAAGTCAAATAGGGATAATCCATCTAGTGAAACAGAACTAAATGTTCAGCTTGTGTTGAAAGCGGTGTTGTCACTCCTAACAGTTGGCAATGCAATAATGTTCTTCTTGTGTCCGACCGGCAGGTACCTGGTGACTCATCTGATGGGAGCTGACCTGAATAACATAGTGAAGTGTCAGAAACTGACCGACGATCATGTTCAGTTCCTGATTTACCAGATACTCAGAGGGCTTAAGGTGACATTGCACTTTTTATTCTTGCGATAGGCTTGGCTTGGAGTCTCTGATTTTTTTTCTTCATTTAACCTACTTTACAAACATCGTCTTTTGATTGTAATGTTTTAAAAGAATAACTTTTTTCTCTCTCTTTTTTTTTTGCCAGTATATTCATTCGGCTGACATAATTCATAGGGTAAGTGTTGCAACATGTATAAGAAATGGCTAAGAGGTGTAACCTACACCACCTACCACGACTCTGAAAACATGAAAACAATTTAAATGAAAACAATTACCAATATGGTGAAAATTATTAATTACGCTCCAATTTTGGAAGAGGTAATATTTCACCCAAACAAATATTATAGGAGTATATAATGGAGTTTAAAAACATTAATACCAGCTCAAATCAAAGTAAGAGTAATATTAATGAAGAAATAAAGCATTACCAAGAAAAAAAACACCCACCTTCAATTGAGGGGTATGATCAATCTTTTTCTTTGATGAGCTGGAGAAAAGGACCACAGGACCTGATTCCATTTAAATCAATATAAACTTATGCTCATTGCTGTTTGCTGAGGGTTCCAAAAGAACTGTAACAGATATTTGACGGTACTAATCAACTAATGATTATCTATGAGTTTTGGAAATTGACATATGAAAATAAAATGATTTAGGTCTCAAAATAGAATGAACGAACTGTGATAAAACTATAAAACACAACTTTGCGGACAGTTTTACTTAAAGTTTTAATAATCGGATATTAAAAATCAATTCCTCTTTTTTAAAGCCTTTGTAGGGGTGCAATTGTACTATAAATGTGACTATAAATGTTACTTTAAAGTACTAATATGGTTTCATTTCTTTCAGGACTTGAAACCTGGTAATCTAGCTGTTAATGAAGACTGTGAGCTTAAGGTCAGTTCAGCTTATATTTATTGATATTTTTTATGATCCAGTGACTTGTTCTTTAAGAGGAATAATTTTTTTGTTGTGGATCTTAGATACTTGACTTCGGCTTGGCTCGACACACAGACGATGAGATGACCGGATATGTGGCCACAAGGTGGTACCGGGCCCCAGAGATTATGCTCAACTGGATGCACTACAACATGACTGGTAATACAAGCTAACTCACAGATCTGAACGGAAAAGGAACACGTTGAGGAAATTGATTAGTGAACTCATAGTTGGCGTATTTAATACTATTTTTTTTATAGCACATATTTAAAAAAAATTAAATACTGCTTTCATACATCACACATTAAACAAGATTAAAAAGATATGAGAGATATGAATTAGATTTTACAGCTCCATTCTCAGGTTAGGCTTTTACGAAGAAAGTAAGATGTCTGAACGTAGTGTAAAAAGAATTAATTAATGCAGAAAATACATCAATGAAAAAATAAATTGAGATAAATTAGAAGGGATAAAGTCTTTAAGATTTCTGGCATCTTCATTGTTCACAAACCCTCTGCTCTATGAGCTATTTCGAACACCTCGTCTGAAAATATGTAACTGTTTACCGTTTTGGCTCCTTTGGTAATATTTTCCAGAGAAGGGACAGAACAGTCGACTGTTCAAATCTGGTTCTTCTTTTTTTGCACTTTTTGATTGGTTGCACCTCTTGTGAATGCGGCACTTTTTGTTCATGTGTCAGTTATATTTTATGTTTGCAAAGCGCCAAATACGTAAAAGTGAAATTTAGTGGTGACATAGTTTGAGAAAGGGCTCACAAAATTTTAAAAGTGGTGGTTAGTGTTGCCAGAACTTAAAAAAAATGCTTGTGCACAATTATAAATGTGTAAAATCCTACAAGGGATTGTTGGCGCTTCCAGATGCGGTGCGTTTGTTCACTGTTGTGTGTTTGTACACTGGGATGGGTTAAATGCAGAGCACAAATTCCTGGTACGGTTCACTCCATATCTGGTCACTATCACTTCGCAAAATGATGGTTAGGAAAATACTCATAAATGCCCAACTACAAAGTCATTGTTAGGGTTGCCAGATTTCGAGAAAACATTCGTAAATGCTCAAAAACAGTAAAAGGAATTTTTAGGATTTCAAACAAGGTATTTGATGCATACTGTTTATTTGACAAAAAACCTGTTTATGTTGTTGATGTTATGAAGTAGGTATTAAATTAGATTCTTAGCTGTCTTAAAAATGCCTTAAAGTTGTTGCATTTGACATTATGAAACCTACAGAAGCCCTGAAACAAGGGTTAACAGTTAGGCAAAATGCCTGACTGTAACACCAGCCAAATAAAAATCTCCTGCAAGGCAAAAAAAAAAAAAGAAGAAAAGATTCATGCGATGTTTAGTACCAGAGACATATACTGGTAGAAAACATAATACACTATTAATACATTATTTTATGGCTGTGGCACGTCCGACAATGTCTGCAGCTGTTCTCTCGGTGTAACTTTTCCATTGTAGTTTGAATCTGTATGGTTAAGTTTATTATGGCTAGCTTGTTTTCCAATGGATCTAGCATCGCTGCAGAAGCAGAAGCGGTATTTTAAATAACCAACTTCATATTATGTTTTGGCCACTGGGATATTATATACCTTTAAATAAAGTGAGCAGTCAAGAACACTCTGTCCATGTTCTATACACTCTAAATGTCAACTATACTAGTTTCTCTTCTGCTGTGGATGTGAGCGCGTGTCTCCATTGCCTCCCAAAGAAGCGAACTCAATGAACTAAATAAATCAGAAGAGCGCGGCTTCTGAATGGTCTTCTAGCGAATTACGTCATGTAACAGGAAGTTACATCACAAAGATGACAAATGGAATGTTTTTTTTTTGCGGAAAATTAAGGTATACGTTTGGCAGTTGCAATGTCCTAGAATTCCCCCATTCCGATCTTTCAAAAATCATGTGATTGGACGGATCTATCGTGGCCCTCCCACCTCTTACAGGACATTTTTTGTGTTCAGTTTCAGTTTGTGATGAATAAGATTGTTATTTACTGACCTCAATTTTGAAAGGCTGTGAGTCTTTAGCCTTTAGGATTATTCAGAACTGTTGCTCATGCAATCATAAGAAGGCTTGTCAGTTGTCACTCATTTAATTCTTTTTGTTTTGTTTGTTTTTTACAGTGGACATTTGGTCAGTGGGCTGCATCATGGCTGAGTTGTTGACGGGCCGGACTCTGTTCCCTGGAACAGATCGTATCCTTTTCCTCTCATTTTCCTTGTGCTGACATGCTAAGCAAACTCCCTTTGTTGCCCTGATGCTGTCCTCCAGGAATATCCAGAATGAAGAATTTTTCCCTCAGTTTGGTTTGTGTTAAAGTGACCTGGTGTGTTGTATAGGAACTTTCTCTTTCACTCTCCTTATTCCCCTCTCAGCAGAAGCTACAGAGACTGACTGGCTTCCCTTCTTGCAGTGAACCGTGTTTCATTATGCTTAAGCTTAACCTTCGTCACTCCTCAGAAGAGTGCTCTGAAGAAAAAACATCAGCTCTTATGTGAATATAATATTTTTTCCTTGCAGGAAACAGCATGCCTCTTTCCTCTCACTTATCTTTTTCTACAGTGAAGCGTGTTTTCATTTTTAGCTCTTGCAGCGTTCTTCCCTCTGGCTTTGCATATTTGTCACTATTTATTCCTTCAGCTCCACGCCCTGTGGAACAGAAATACTAGCCAAATATTTCTAAGCAGAGCACACCTGTGCAGCTTCTTCTGACTTTTTCTGAACAGGCTCAACATATTAAACCTGTGCTATTTTTACCAGCATGCTCCTCTTCCCATAGACGTGGATGAAGCCTCTGCTTTCCTTTTCTTGACATACAAGAACACCAAAACAAGTTTTCTGATCCTCAGTATTGTGGCGAGTTCCCTCTGAAGTAGCTACACTAGTTTTCCTTCATCTTGTGTTTCAAGACATCGACCAGTTGAAGCTTATTATGCTTCTGGTTGGGACTCCAGGACCTGAGCTGCTAAAGAAAATCTCTTCAGAGACTGTGAGTTTGATGTGTACACAGGGAGCGGGCTCTTGCAACAAAGCCTGTGTGTGTTGATTTCTAAAGTATTCATAGCAGTGCTTTTTATTTGATGACATTCTACTCCTGTCTTTTATCTTAATGTTATTGTGATAATCACTCAATAGAACACTTACAGCACCTTTTTTTGCCAGAATGGTGTTTGTGCTTAATTTTGGGAAATAAAAAGCTTGATTTATGTGCTCTCGAACTAATCATTGACATTTTGCTGAAAGGGCATCTTGGGAATCGATTTGGGAGTGTAACAAACATGACTCTGAACCTTGCTTGCAGATCCACTAATGGCAACAGCATTTTTGATTACTCTGCGGTGTCTTGCATGGCGTTCATTTCTGGTGTTTCTAAAGATAATCTGCATTCCACACATTTTTCTCCTGATTCTTTCCTTCTCCTTCAAGCAATGACGTATCACAATAGTGTGCCCTGATAAACTTGGAGAGACATACACTTTCTTGCTAACTTGGTTAACTGTGAGTTCCTTGACCCGGCCTTCAAAGATATAAACCAGCTTCAACAGATAATGCGACTTACTGGAACTCCTCCTGCCTCGCTAACAAGCAGGATGCCTAGCCATGAGGTGAGCGCAATGTAGCCCCCTCCCCCACTGTGTGAAAATAATAATTTTGTCAGTCACGAATGTAGACTGGATCAAAAATTAGATCTATCCTAAAAATTAACGCTTTAGAGAGTATGAAGGTCAATTTTTGTCATCTTGACAAAGGAATGTGACCTTCCTACATGATTTCGCCTGTACTGCTATTCTACCAAGTATTTACAGTCAAGGATCCACAAATCCATTCCCTGCCAGGACCAATGCACTAGATGTTAGGTGAGGCTACATGAGCAGCTTAAACCTGGGGTTTGATTTTGATCCATGTTTTTGGCTGGTTCTGCCCTGCTCTGTTTTGTTTAATCCAAATCGTAAATTTTCTTTTAGAGTTAAGATTCTTACAAGTCCTCCTTTTGGTGGAAACCTCCAAGCTGATTGGCTGTTTTTGTTCATTTATACTGTTCACGTTGGTCCAATTATAAGGACATGGCTATCTTTACGTCCAACATATTCATCTTTTAAAAAATTGCAAGACGTTTATCATTTACTTCATTTAAATTAGTTTGAAAGTGGTTGGTTTCATGAGTTGTGTTCATGGTGTTCTGAAACACTATGTGCAACTTTATACTTTGTCATTCATTTACCCACAACACCCTGGTGGAGTGTCAAAATTTATTGAAAAAAACTGAGTTGAGGTATAAACTAAAAACGATCAGTATTCCCTAGGGATAAGTGATCTTCCCCTATTCACACAGCACCATTGTTTTGTATTCACCACAAAAAAAAGCATTGAATAGTTCAAAAAGGGCATATGTGTTTAAGGTTCAAGCACTTTTTAGTTTCTTATTTAACGACATTGCATACGGTCACATTAAAATGTGGAGTCTATGGCTCAGACTGGCTTGGTTTAGCTTTGAAGCCGAGCAGAGTGCCAATCCTGGTTAGCACTGGGATGAGAGACATCATGGGGAAAACCAGGTTGCTTTGGGAAATGTTTCTACAGTGCTAAGCAGGGGGCACAAATATGCCCAATAATAATAATAATAATCCCTACTTCTAATTGTCTTATGTAAAGGTAAAACTAGCATGAATTTTAATTATTATTAAGTACATTGACTCACAGTTTCCTTCTCAAAGGAGAAGCAGCCCCTGAGTGCAGCTTATGCAAGTGCCAAACAACTTCCTGTAAAGTTCTCCATATATGAAACCGTGAGAGGCCAATTCCACTGAAAGGAAATTTTTTAAATGCTAAATCCAATCCTGAACTTAATCTCTAGAACTAATATGAGAAACATGTTATAATAAGTTAGACTAGACTGTATAAGTATACTTCTCTAGCTATGAAATGACACTGATGTGGTATTGGCTTTAAACCACTAAATAATCAAACATTGACTGTACTGATCCATTTACATTATTTATTTATCAGGGAGCAATAGAATAGTTAAAATGGTCAGTGTTTAATTTGCGCCAATAATTTTTCAACATGTTTTTTTTGGGGGGTCCGAGCCACTGGAAAAGTCCAAATAGAGAGTTTTGTGTCTGTTTTAAACCTAATGCAACCATTCTAAAAGGTTAAAACTAATTTAATTACAAATTCAAGTAAATTTAAGTGAATTCAAATGAGACTTGTTTAGTGTACACAATTTCAGATGAATGTTAGCGACTCCAAATTAAGGCTCATAATTTATTGTAAATGCAGGGATCCTGACTCTCCTGGCAAAGTGTTCTTAGAGCAGAGAGTATTTAGAGAATCTAGATTTGATTATATCTAGATTTTAATATTTTTTTACAGCTAAGTTTACACATTTCTTCATCTTCTCCCCTTCCTCTTGGGTTGACTCCTTGGTACTGATCTCTGATGCTATGTTTTTCACTGATCTCTGCAGGGTGACGTCTCTTGAGTATCTGTCGTTTTGTTTGCACAATATTCAAATGGCACTGCATACTAACGCAACATTGTTATGAGTCACCGGTGTCTGCATTGCATGAGCAAATCACTAGCAGTTGTCATGGCAATCAATACAGGAAATTTAGGCTAGCTCGGTTTGACATTATTGCTTCTAACTTCTCGTGTCATGATGCACTGGCTTGTTTCTGCAGGCTCGTACCTACATCAGCTCGCTTCCTCAGATGCCCAAGAGGAATTTTGCAGATGTGTTTATCGGGGCTAATCCACAAGGTAAACGAGGCGTGTACAGACAGATGCAGAAAATCACTCTCAAACTGAACACAGTTCGGGTGAACTTCTGACATGGCAGAAAGCAGCAATTTTCTTATGTTAAAGGGAAATTTGAGTGTCTACGAATGTCTTACTTTGATCAACACTTTCTAAATTTTAAGTTTTGAGGCATTTGATTTGAATTAATAAACTTTGTTTTATTTAAAGGCAATGCTGGTGAGCAATGTGTACTAAAAATATGGTCTGTTTGTTTTAGCTGTTGACCTGTTGGAAAAGATGCTGGTTTTAGACACAGATAAGCGCATCACTGCTGCAGAGGCTTTGGCACATCCATATTTCGCTCAATACCATGATCCCGATGATGAACCTGAGGCTGAGCCTTTCGACCAGAGCTTTGAGAGTCGAGAGCTTGATATCGAAGAGTGGAAACGTGAGTCAGCTAATGAGCCTTGTCTTTTAGTTATATTTCATGTAGATGTTTTCAGACATTATTAAATCTCTTTTTTTTAGATCTGTTTTAGCCTCCATCCCACAATGACTAGATGGAGTTTTGTATTTTATTTTAAGTTTTTAACCTACAGCAGATTTTTTTTTACTATTATGGATAAACTCCTTTTATTCTGTGCAGTTTTTTCCTAACCTTTTGTATTAGGCCTGACCTGTTTTTTGTTTTCGTTTTAATGCAGGCTGGGATCACAACCTTAAACATGTGCTTTGTGTTCGTGTGCAGGTCAGACTTATGAGGAGGTGGTCACTTTTGAGCCACCAGTCTTTGATGGAGATGAAATGGAATCTTGACCTTTTCTTCTGGATGGCAATCAAACTGGCTGTTCTTAAAGAGTAATGCTGTAATGCTGCAGTATTATAACCAGCACAGCTGCTGGTGATTTGATTTTTTAACTTTTTTGTTTTTAATGTTTGCTGGAGCCCTCGGGAAGCAATCAAATGGCATCGAAAGTCATTATAAATATATTTGCAATGAGATGATCCTCTGGTATCTAACAGCTTTCTTCTGTCAGTTTTATGTTTATTTTTTAAACCTGTTTGTTCTATGTGCAGTGCTTCAGATTTGCTGTATTTCATATTTTTATGTTTAAAAATATACATATATTTTTGCAATTGTGATGGAACAGCTCTAGAATCATTCTGAATGTCTTAGATTTGAGTCTATTTGGGTTGAAAAATGGTAAGTTACTTCAATAGCTCACTGCTGGTAAATATTCAATCTAATTGTAAATAAATGTTTCTTAAAGCTGTTGGAATTGTTTCAGTTGGCATATCCACAAATCCTTTGTTTTGTTGTGTTTGTTTTTTGGGGAATGGAAGTGAGAAGGGTTTTATGAGCGAATGAGTTTGCTTGTAGTTGCTGTTATTAAAAAGGTTTTAATTGAATGTTAAAATTTGACAGCAGATTAAACTATTTATATACATTTGAGGCTATATTTATGAACCTGAAAGTCTGCAGCTGTCTTTAGCATGTGACGTAGAAAACATGGATTTAATCACACTATTGTTTACTGAAAATAAAGGCTGATATTTTTCTGAAATATGCATCTTTTGTTTCTATAATTTCTATGATCTGTAAGAGCATGGTGTTGCTGTTAACGAATCAAATTCATTTTAAATTTACCATTATTTTATTCATACCCATGAGAGTTCTGAAGTGCTGTGGGAATGGATTAATTATACTACGTGATCAGTGAGAGATTATTTTTTTGGTCAAATTAATGTTGTGAAATATAAGAATCTCCATGTTGAATTTACGTTAAGAGAATTTATATAGTAAAGTATATTATCTTCCATTGAAATGTAGATATATATCTGTGTGCGTTTTCTGTTATGTTTCATCAGTAGATCCAAATTGTTGGTCAGTGTTTCATGTGAACATAAATTTTCAATAAAAAAATGCTACGGTGTTATCTTTCACTGTGACTAAAATGCAAATCTCCAGCACAATACTTTAATGACAATTTTTGTCTGTGTTTTCTTCTTAACCGTTTTTACTAACATGACATTCCATAGTTAACTAATCAAATGAAGAATGAGCCAGATTGATTAGATACAGAGCATGCATTATAGGGTTACTTCTGGTACACGTTAACATTATATTCAGACACAGCCTATTCATTCATGTCCTCTGTGGTATACATTTGTTTTTAATCTATACATTTTGACACGTTTGCCATACCAAGTAAGTCCCAGTGTTCTCAAAAGTGGACATCCAGTCCTTTACTACGATATCTCGTGGGATAAGGGGAAGTTTGTATGTATGCTGAGACAAAATGGACATTGGAAGTTACGTTGGAAGATTTTTTCCTTGGTTGTGAAATTGCAGCTGAAGGTAAAAGACAAATATGCAATCATGCGTGCACGCGCAGGAATCAAGACGGCGCGCGCGGCTGAATTGATGCGCATGCGCAGTGGCACCCAAGCGAGCCGCCGATCTAGGGGCCAACATGGAGAGAAAAGGTAATCTCTTCCTTGATTATTCTTTCGTTTATTTTGCCTTTTAACGAATAGACTTGAATCAAGACGACTGTCCTACATTTCTACAAAATCTTTGTGTTTTATTGAAAAGCAAATGTCTTTCCTTCCTCCTCTTGAGACGCATGGACTGGTGTCTTTAGCGTTAGCATGAAACGTTAGCACTCAGTCTGAAGATGAAGCGAGCTAAATATATTTTCTTCTCGCCCCGGAGGCTTGTTTTATTGTCGCGGTCATTGGGATAATTAATCTTTAGTTTTTGATGGAGTCTGGTCGGGGATTGTTTATCACACATTTTTCGGTTAGTTGATACTGTAAAGCTTGTGTTTTCTCTCCGCTGTCGTGGAAACTTCAGGAATTTCCTTCTGCCTTGTCTCTTCACCCACGTTCCCGTCGTTAATAAACCCAACTAAAGCCTTTCTCTCAATAAAGACTCACTTATGCATTTATTTCAAGAAAACGTCACACTGTCAACACAGCTGTTTATTGTTTATGTGTTACATAAGAGTACACAAGATCACCAGCACCGGTGTTATTGTACAGCTATGTCTGGCTGTCACTGAACCAACTGTCATGCATGTTATTTTTAATTTGTTATACCAGTTTTGGCACTTCAGGCGAGGAAGAAAAGGGCCAAAGGCAAGAAGTCGACCAAAAAGTGAGCATTTTCCCCTTTTACTCCCTTTCTCTCTTCTGATTCTGTTTACTAACTTGAATTTGACGCCATTGAATGCCAACCCATTCTTCTGCGCTGTATTTCACCTTAGTAGGGTGAATTCGCATATTTATTATCAATATACAGACTGTAAGTGTTTTTTTTTTGTTTCTGTAATTTTGCAAGACCCAGTTAAATCGGATGTGAGTGAAAACATGCAGTCAATGAAATTCACCCTGAAACATTTTTGTTTGGTTTAAATTTTTAGATTACTTTTGCTTGCAGTTTAAATGATCGCAGCGTGTGATACACAAATACCCTAACATCCATTCAGTGTTTTTGTTTGTTTATCACCACAAATCTTTTATTGCGTATGTTTTTTAATACACAATCTTTTATTAAGATATCAATTGTTGGTGATGTCACCAACCATAGGTTTCACACACTACCTAACATCACATATCACTCTAACCTACTTTCATTGTCCAATTTAAAGCATAGTGTTGTGATGCAAAGATTTGATATTATAAGAGGACATTCTTATATAGGCTGATCTGTAAGACGTTTCCATTGACCTAAATTCATTGTGCCATCATCCCTCAGGCCAGCACGTCCTCCACGCGGGGCATCGCAGCAGGCGCCCCCCACAGAAAGCCAGCCGCAGGAGCCCGATGAGGAAATCCTCGGATCAGATGATGAGGAGCAAGAAGATCCTAATGACTACTGCAAAGGTGTGAGACCTGGATCTAAATTTGCCTAAGTATTTTTCCAGAAAGGTGTTCTGTGTGTTTTTGAGGTAACCTCGTCAGCTTGGACTAATACCTGGAAAACCTAAAGGCAATCTTTGTTTCAATGTTGAGTTTCTTGTTTTGACACCCTCGTGTCTCTGAGAATCCTGTGTTGAAACATTTTTGTGCAATGTCACTGCTGAACAATTGTGAAGTGGTACTGTAGTTAAAGCAGGTGTGTGTTTTTGTTTATGCCCTCATGGATTCATGTTTGTAGTAAATGGTCATAATAACATTGTCGCAATTATAACTGCCGAAAAGCTGATTAAGCTTTAGTTCTAGTCTGTAGCTTTCTGTAAAAAATATTCTTTACAGTGATCTAGGTGCAACATCACCTGGTTTTTGCTTCTGACATATTTGCAGGGTGATGTCATGGATTGTTAAGGTAACTACAAAGATAAAGTGCAACTCATACAGCGATTAATGATGACTGTAAAGCGAACTGCTGTTGGTTTTATAAGCATTTTATATTATTATTACTTGTATTTTTTTATTTCAAAATCACTCGAAGCAGAACAGTGTGTATAAGTGAGTGTTATGCCAATATCTGTTTTTCAGTCACTGTTTGAACACTTATCATTCGATGATTTATCGTAAGACTTTTTATTAATCATTTTTCCATTACATAGAGTATTTGTGAAATATTTTGTTGCAGAATTTTTTTAGTGAAGTTAGAATCTTTCCTATTTACGGCTCCCACAGACACGAACATCATACAAGGGTAATTATCAAAACTGAGAATTGAAAGTTAAAAGTGTATTAAATGCACATAGCCAATGTTCAGTGTTAATTACCAATTTTGGTGTTTTAATTAATATCTCATCATGTTACGTTTATACTGGGGCAGTGCTTGTGTAGGTCTTCACTTCATTTAACACCGATTTTTTTTTTCTTTCACCTGCTTGAATAAGTTCTCTCTTGTTTGAGTAGGAGGCTATCATCACGTGAAAATAGGGGACCTATTTAACTCCAAATATCATGTGATCCGGAAGCTGGGATGGGGGCATTTCTCCACCGTGTGGCTGGCTTGGGACACCCAGTAAGCCCTATGTTGTGTTAAGAAACAAATTATTTTGATTTAATTTTTCAAAATCTTGAATGCAAGATCTCTTTTTTTTGTGTAGAGGGAAGAGATTTGTTGCAATGAAGGTTGTAAAAAGTGCGGAGCATTACACTGAAACAGCTTTGGATGAAATAAAGCTACTCAGATCTGTGAGTATTCCAATAAACTGATTTGAAGCGCTACTCTTTAAGACCATCATCAGCCACAAAGTTTTTAGCTTGCACTTGTTTTACCACCGAATACATTTTTGTTAGAGATCTCTTTGTTAACTTTGTTGAGTTTATGAACCCACTGATGAATGTTGAGCATCAGTGAAGAAAAAAACGGTGAAACTGTGGCTTGCTTCTAGGAAAGGCTATTTGAAATTTAGATGTATAAACATTTTATCAGGTCAGAAATACAGACCCTGATGATCCAAACAGAGAGATGGTTGTGCAGCTACTGGATGACTTCAAGATCTCTGGAGTCAATGGGACTCGTATCCTTGAAATGGTAGAAAGCTCTGTGTGAGCGAGTTAGAGAAAATGAGAGAAAATGGGTCACGATGTTTTGAAGCAGGTGTCTGAAGTTATTTTAAGCAACCCCAATTTTGTGTTAGAGCAAAAACAAATGTTGAGCACCAAAGTGTCTATACCTATTTGTTACTAAGATTCATTGTTTAAGAAAAAAGAAAGAGAAAGTGGGAAAGAATCAAGCTGATTTGATTTTAAAAGTATAGATCCTTCACTCAAGCTTTCAGATGTCTGCATGGTGTTTGAAGTTCTTGGGCACCACTTGCTTAAATGGATTATCAAGTCAAACTATCAAGGCTTGCCTCTGCCCTGTGTCAAGAGCATCATTCGCCAGGTAACCCATCACACGGATTAGTTTTCACTTAATTACAAACCTACTAGTTTACTGTTGCTCTGGTTACTGTGTGTCGGTCACAGAATAATTGATAGACTCACACACTCCCCTGTTGTTTTTATTTTCAAATAAAACGAAATTTTCTTAGTCAATAACACAATCAGATTGTGTTTGATTTAACTTTTAGGAATAGAATCGAAAAAAAAAAAAAATATATATATATATATATATATACAGAACAGACCAAACGTTTGGACACACCTTCTCATCACCTTCTCATTCTTTTTGGACTGACTGACTTTCATTTCTTAAAGTATTGATGGCCACTTGTTTTTCTTTACCTAGCTGCGTTTTTCTTGACATAATACAAATTCTAACAATCTATTAAGGGGGACTATCAGCTGTGTCTCTTCCTGACTTCTGCATAACACAACTGATGGTCCTGACCCCAATTATAAGGCAAAAAAATCTCACTTATTAAACCTGACAGGGCTCTATTGTGAAGTGAAGACCATTTCAGGAGACTCCCTCTTGAAGATCATCAAGAGAATGCTAAAAGTGTTTTACACTTTTTTGTTATGTATACAATTCCACATGTGTTAATTCATAGATGTGATGCATTCAGTGTGAATCCACCATTTTCAATTTTCATAGTAATGAAAAGAAAGAAAACTTTTTGAATGAGAAAGTGTGTCCAAACTATATATATATATATATATATATATATATATATATATATATATTTATATTATTTATTTATTTATTTTTTTTTCTCATGACCTCTGCAAAAAAGTCTGCAATTGTAATAATGTCTTCAAACTGCGCTGAACCTGGTGAGCTGGTTTCCACCATTTTTTGAAAAAACTGGTTCATGCCAAACATTAATGTAAGCTCTTGCAGGTTTTTGCTCAAATTCTATTTCAAACAAGCCAAGCGGAGCTTGATTATTAGTCAGGTGTGCTGCATGAAGGTAGAATAGGATTTGTGCTAGACTATGAAACTCCGTGCCCATCTCTGATTTTACCACCATCCAAAGAGATAAAAATAAATAAACAAGAATGGTCTACTCACTTTTATTAAGACTGGCTAAAAACTACCTGCAACCTATTTCATAACATGAAAATTATAGTTACAGTTTATGAATACCAGAATCTTTACATACACAATCTCTGTTTTGTTTGCATATTATTTATTATTATTTTTATTAACTTTTATTAGATATTCATTCAAAAGAACTTAAATGTAAAGATACACTTAATTTCGTTACGCAATCTAACATATGGTCTGGTGCTCAAATGTACAACTCAGACAAAAAAAACTTTGTCCTGTTCGAGCCCTGCATGATGAGCTATCTATCTTCACTTTGTTCAGTTTAACAATGTTACTATTGAATATTTATATATATATATATATATATTTTCTAATTGTTCAGGTTCTTCAAGGTCTGGATTACCTGCACACCAAGTGTCAGATCATCCACACAGACATTAAGCCAGAGAACATCCTCATGAGTGTGGAGGAGGTGTATGTTCGGCGCTTAGCAGCGGAGGCCACAGAGTGGCAGAAAGCAGGCGCTCCTCCTCCATCTGGGTCAGCAGGTACAGCAGCTCCTCTTCCTGACACACTTGTGGTGATTACAGTGCAGTCATCAGTTTCACATGATCGTGTTTCATGTATTTTCTCACTAGATCACATATTTGTGTTAATGCAACTTGTTGGTTAGGATTCTCACACTCCAGCAAATTGTTCTTAAAAGCATGATTGGTTTGCTGTGTAACCTTATGTTGAATTTAAATTCACATCTTGATTTCTATCTTCCAGTGAGTACAGCTCCTGCACCAAAACAGGTATGTGTATTTCTTTCATTCTTTCATAATTTTACTTATAGCATGAAGTTGCATGAAATGCTCTTCCTCAGGTACCAAAAATGTCTAAAAGCAAGAAGAAGAAGCTAAAAAAGAAACAGAAGCGCAAAGCGGAGCTGCTAGAGAAGTGCATCATGGACCTGGAGGAGATGGAGATTGGGCCGGAAGGAAGAGATGAAGAGGAGGATGACCCCGAATCCCCTAAATCTCCATCCTGTGCTCCACTAAGAGAGGCATCGCTGCAAGACATTGGAACTGAAGATACAAGTTAGCTTCTCTTTATAGGTTTTAGTTTGAAAATGACTTTTGCCTGAGAATGATCCAATAATACAGCTGCATTCTCTTTTCTGGTTTCTGTTCTCCTGTGACAGTGGAGACCAGAGAGAGAGTAACATCTGATGCTTCCCTCGAGTTTAACTGTAATGGCTGCCAGCACTCCAGTCAAACCCAGCCCGAGGAAGAGCCGCAAGCAGAGAAGCTGGATCCTAATGCAGGGCTTGAAGACATGGCTCAAAGCCCGTACGAGTACTGTAATGGGGCAGAATCCCCCAAACTGGACCAAGCTGCCTATAGTAACGGCACCTTGAGCAGAAAGGCGCTGGACGAGGGAGAGCTTGATCAGATGAAGAATAGAACCAGAGTCCAAGAACAGAACAAGGAGATCAAGAATGGTCAGCAGCTTTTTTTTATTTTTTTTTAAAACAGTTTCTAGGGGTGAATTTGTTTTTCTCCAGTTAAGTTATTTTCTAGATAGTGTTTAGTTCTAAGGACTGCAACCAAAGTTTTTTTTACTTAGCACTAAACTTCACTCCACACCTGAGGAATTGTGTTATTTTGTATGACTCAGCATTTTTATTTGATCGAACTAATGGGATTGGGTCATTTGTTCTTGTGCCTCTAGCTGGTGATGTTACAAAAAGGCACAGCTTGGTGGCACAAACTGTCTCCAAACAATCAAAACAAAAAAGTCAATCATGAATGTAGCAGCAGTCTTCTCCTCAGTGCTGAAACTCAAGATCTACTTTATTTAATTATTGCATGAGGGGAGTAAGTAAGGATCCTGAAAGTATATGGCTACCATGATCTGAAGCACTGTGACTCATTTTCATGTTTTTTGGTATTTGGTTGAATTACACTTCAGTCTCACAAAGACATCACTGCTTCCAATTCCATGTTAGGGCTTTTTCAGACTGGCGTCTGTACTCTGTTTCTAGAAACGCTTGGCTCTGGTAACGGTTTATCGGTGTGTGAGAGAGAGAGAAAGCAATCCTTTTTTTTCAGCAACCGTTACCAAAACCGCTTTCAGAGGTAGTTTCCTAAAGCAGTTCAAGTAGTCTTGCAGATTTGTAGCTCAAAAGAGGAAGTTGTCTCCACTTGATGTGATGTAGTAACAGACTCGTTCATTTATTATAGACAGCAACATTGCGGGGAAAGGATGTTTTCCTTCAGAACTGCACATATGCTTAGATGTGGAAGCTGTGAAAAGAATATCCAGAAATATTGTTGCACAGTGGTGTGGCAAACTCTTCACATACTGACTACGCGTGAAACATCTATCGCATGACTCCAGTGACAACTATATAAGCATCTCTAAAATGAATCAAAAACTACTTTACAAATAAAGCACAGTGGGGGGCTTGGGAGGGGCAATGACCATTCTTGAAAACAGAACAGACGAGATGTTCAGTCTGAAAGGGCCCTTTGAAAGTTTGACTGTTTTAATGTTTTATATTCCATTTGATGATTTGAAGTATTTTAAAGTGTAAAACAGCTACACAATACAAGAAGATGTCTTTCTCTCTGTGAACTCCAGGAAACCATTAAGTTTTAGCTTGGTTAAAATATATAGTGGCCCTTCTTTTCTTTTAAAAAATATTTTAAAAAAATTATATGAGGAAGGCAGTAACCTGAATTGGACAAAGTCCATGATATCAATTCAACAGATGAATCAACACAGACCACCATGATGGGAACTTACCAAAAAATTAAAGGATGTTGGGTTGGACCATTGAATGTATATAACATGGACATAGCACGTATGAAGTTTCCTATGAAAAGTAAAGGAAGCTCAGAATGGGCGTAGCCAGCCATTATCATTGAAGTATGTCGATTCCCCATTAACAAAATGGGCTAACAGTGGTGGTTTAAATTTGAATAGATCTTAAAACCTTGTAAAAAAAAGTCCATCTCCTTCAGAGTTTTTATAAAGATCAGAACTAGCAATCTGAATAAAAAAACACAAATTTGGGCAGTTTTATTGAGGGAGTGAATGAAAATCAAGAGGCAACCCCTGGCTCTATTAGGTTTGTTGATTCAGATTGCTAGTTGAGGGGGGGTGGGATTTATTTCAAATATGTTTTAAATACTTCAGCCAATCAGACTACGGTCATGTCCAGACTCCATGGACACATTTCTTTTAAGTTCTTTTAACTTAACTTTTTTTAAAACCTTTTTATTCCTCTAGACAAGCTCTCAGCTGGAAGTCTGTTGGTCAATCCATTGGATCCACTCAATGCTGACAAGATTAAAGTCAAGATCGCTGACCTTGGCAATGCCTGCTGGGTGGTAAGAATTGCAAATAAAAATCTAGTAAATTATTTGTGGATCAATTGGGATTAACCATTTTGAAAACAAAATAGCAGTGCAGGATTTTATCAATGATCGGGTCTTATTTTACATTTATAAGAAACTGAACAAACAAATGATTCCCTTAGATCAGCGTCGGCACATTACCAGTCCGTGGGTCACAGTACCGGGCTACACAGAAAGAATAAATAAATTGCGGTACTTTCGTTTTATTCATTTTGGGAATTACCCGATTCTTTTCCTTACATCCGTCTATGTCACTCTGGTAGCAGGTCAAAGCGCTCTTTTCGATCACATGAATGGTTACTGCTGAAATGAAGCCCAGGAGCTTGCAAAAATTAGTAAAAAACGTTTTTTGTACATTTTCTTTGCGAAGGGTAAAAGGCCCTGCGAGGAGACGAAGGAAGAGGCTACAACTTCCAAGAAAAAGAAAGCTGCATTTAACAGATGATGTCGAGTCCTACTTATAATATGGATTTTTCTCGACAGGAGATTCTCACTGCTTCTCCACATGTTGTTGCGATTTTAAGAGAACCCTGTAGCAGCAAACAGGAGGAGTGGATTCACATTTATTATTATGTTTAAAAGATACCACAGTTTACATGCAGGTCGTATTATATTATTTTGTTGTATTTATCCACCACACCTCAAAGGTCTCTGAAAATATTGTGTGACATTAAACTGGTGCATGGCACAAAAAAGGTTGGGGACCACTGCCTTAGAGCACTAGTGCCTCAACTCGATTTTGATAAAACCAGTAAATTTAGTGTATTAGCATTAGTTGAGACGGTTTTAAAGCATCGTAGTATTGAAATACTTGCATACAAGTTTAGGACAAAAAATTTGAACTATTGAAGGAGCAGACGAGTCTGAAGTCAATGCCGGAGATCCATACTTTATCACACTTTTTAAGGTCTTTTTGACATGTCTGAAACCAGAGTAGAACACCCCTTACAGCAGCGTTGCACTTAAAAAGCACTGTGGGGCTCTCCTCTCCAACTTGACGCTAACTTGGACAAGAGCAAATCGTCAATAAAGAGTTGATGCATTTAAACAAGCTACCTGAGTTGTATCTGTAGAAATCGGCTTGATCTCTTTTGGTCACATTAATTGTATGTAGTCTCCAGCATTGTTTAATACAAGTCCTCTTTTCTTATTCTGAGCGGTCGTCTAGCAGATTTTGAGAAAACATCGAATTCCACTCATTATTATACATGTTTGAATGTAATTTTCATAACTTGCAGAACAGTCTATATTTTTACTATTTTAGCACAAACACTTTACTGAGGATATTCAGACGAGACAGTATCGCTCACTGGAGGTCCTGCTGGGATCAGGCTACAGCACACCAGCTGATATCTGGAGCACAGCCTGCATGGTGAGAAAAACCCTTGATGTTTTATCAGTGTGTTCATCTTGATGCGTTCATCCGCATTACTTGCATAAATCCACAGTTACTCAAAGAGAAGGTAGCTAATGACGAAAAACTCTTCTTTTTTCAGGCTTTTGAGCTTGCTACTGGTGATTATTTGTTTGAGCCCCATTCTGGTGAGGAATACTCAAGGGATGAAGGTAATGCACTTTTTTTGTTTAAAGCAGAAATATAAAAGCTTTTGAATTATTTGTACAGTAATTAAACAGCATGTGCATGCATAAAGTATGAGGTATACCTAATATATTGAGTTTCAGTTTTTAATGGATTAAAAAAGTAACGGTCTGCTTACTCATATTCTGAAATGTATTGTAATGCTGTTTTAAAGGTTGTGATCCTGTGGTTATTTCCCTGCCAACATCTAGAGCGTGTTGTTAAATTGCATGCTGCTAGCTCTATATAATTTAAGAAGTTTTCATCCACACCTCTGTTTCTGCTTCTTAGTGACATTATATTTTTTTTCACAAGAATGTGATCATATAAGAATTTGGTTAACTAAATCCGGTCAATTATTACTTTTAATAATATCGTAGACTAAAGATTCTGATGCATGATTGTAGTTATTAGTTGAGACTATGTTAAAGCTATTTATTAAAGAAATACTCTTTTGATTAGCTAAAAATGTAACCTCATCATGATAAGAGTAAGAGGCGATGAATAAGAAAAGAGGTGATTTTCTTGGATATTTTAAGAGGAGGACCACTCAGTAAATGGCTGTTGTCTATTTTTGCTAATAGATACTTTGTGCTGGTTGTTGTTTTTTCCATATCGATAATGTTTAGTGGTGATCTAATGTTCATTTATTTGTCTTTTCTGGCCTGTCTCTAGCTTGAGTTAGAAAAGTGGGAGTACACAGTGGACAGCTAGTCACTCGATTGCATCGGAAAAAATAGGTGTAGTGGATTTATACTTTTGCATGTATGTTAATTATGGAAGGAAGTAAGCATTGGGAGAACATGAAAACTCCACTCAAAAGAAACCAAGGTCAGGGCAGCACCCTTCTGGCTGAGAGGAGGCAGCATTAAGGCCAATCTACACTTGTGCGTCAAGTCTACCAATCAGACTATGAATGTGGTTTGCAGTCAGAGATGGCAGTAAAAGATTGTTAACTAATATTATAAATGGTTAACGAACATATAAATCTCACAAAGTAACATAGCCAGTTAGGGATTAGTAGGTAGGCTGTTCTAGACCACATAGAAAACACTTAGTACTCAAAAATTCATAATCGACAAAATGACTGTTATCAAACGTTTTTGCAACTACTGGGATCCAAATCTGTTTGTTTTATTAGATAAATGTTCTCTTTGGATAGGGTTTAAAGGTCACCATTATTTGACTGTGTTCATCAGTACTCCAGTGAACCACACAATAAGCTTTTTGATCTAATTGATTGAACAAATTTTGTCATGAGTCATACTGTTTGGGTAATCATCTGTCATTCTGACCATGCCATTTGCCTGTTTGTTCTCTTCTTATTTTAGAACTCTTTCCATGTTCCTTGTCCCATGATCATATTTCTTTCTGTCTTTCCTCTGTCTCCCAGACCACCTTGCTCTGATTATTGAGCTTTTGGGGCACATACCCCGTCATTATGCTCTGAGCGGGAAATTTTCACAGGAATATTTCAGCCGAAAAGGTACGCCTGCTCGTCAGGTAAAGCCTAGACTTGAGAGAGGGGAGGATGATCAACAGATAAGAGATTCAGCAGCTCTTCTAAAACATTAAGCTATGTTAAACTGATCTACAAGTTGTCTCTTATTCTCAAACGTTGAGTTGTTCATATGGCAGCCCTCAGCACAATGGAAGATCTGTTCAAAGCGCATGACTTGGCTTGAAGCGCTAACAGAAAAAGACTTGTGCTTCACACAAGATCTGTTCCTATAATCTTTAATCTGAGATCTGAAAGTTCTGCTGTCAGGACAGAGCTGTTTCTTTTTGCCCTTGCTTACTTGCCTCCCTCCTCTCAGTCTGGGCTCAATGACTGTATTAACACTGTCTGATTGAGTTGTCTGTTGTTTGGTCATTCCCCTCACACCCCCCCCCCCCCCCACCTGCTCCACACTTCCTGTGTGTGGTGTAGACCACATTGCTTTGATCATTGAGCTGTTGGGGGTCGTCCCACGCAAACTCATGTTGACCGGAAAATATTCCAAGGAGTTTTTCACCAAGAAAGGTAACAATGTCATTATGAATAATTCAGATCATTACCATCACGTGGATTCATTCGGTCACTGATTTTTTTTAACGTAGTTTGTGGATTTTATTGTATAAACTTAAGTCACTTAATATAATAAAGCAAATAATTGCAAAAAAAAGATTTTTATTAATTGGTCAAAACCAATTTCACCTTAATATTCAATTTTGTAGTAAACTAATCCACAGCAAATTTATTAAAAGTTTATACCCACAACACATGTGTCTTCCGCTTTCTACACAACATTTTCTGTTTTTTAAATACAAATTTTAACATGAAAGTGCATTAAACAGTAATACATCTTTGCATGCAAATCAATCACATACAATGATTATGTAAATATTACTTTTAAATACAGTGATACCTCAAGATACAAAATTAATTAGTTCCGGGATGGCCTTCGTATGCTGAATTTTTTAGTATGTCGTGTAGTATTTTTACATGTAAAATGCAATGTTCAATCCTTAAAAGTAGACATTATAAATCTAATAAATAATAATAAAACATTGAAAACAGAAGAAAATAAATGAAAAATAATAACCTTTTGAGTGAGGCGCCTGTATGAAGTGTCGGAGTAGGTGGTAGGGGAGGAGAGTGGTTGGTAGCAGTAGTCATGGCCATAAAAATACGCTTTGCCAAAGAAACAACACGAAAATATTGACAAATTTAAGACCCCAACACGAAACCGAAAGCCTGCATGAAGACAGGGAGAGCTCTTCTGGGAACTTTCGCAAACCATGCTGCTTTCATTTTTTTGGTGAACGTGAAGATTGAGCGCGTCTCATCCATCCACCCACCTGAGGGCAATGTTGCGTAATGTGTTATAGAAGCCACCCAGTATACTGAAAATGTGTGCATCCTGAAGGCGAATTGTTTATTTACGTCATCTTTTCTGTAGTTGATTTGTTTGACTGTGAACTGTTCACATTTTTTTCTATTAATCTGTTAATTTGAATTAAGATTTTTAAACTTTTATTTAACATGACCTTAAGCATTTTTGAGTAAATTTTTGTTGCCTCTCATCAATGTAAAATTACTTTTTGATGTAATGTGTAATTAGGCAATGATATAAGATACAATTGTCTAATTGTACACTCTGTGTAGGTGATCTGAAGCATATCACCAAACTGAAGCCATGGGGTTTGCTGGATGTCTTGATGGACAAGTACGAGTGGTCTCAGGAGGAGGCAGAGGCCTTCGCTGATTTCCTGCTTCCGATGCTGGAGCTCCTTCCAGAGAAAAGAGCCACCGCAGCTGACTGCCTGCGACACCCTTGGCTCGCCCTCTAGTGGGCTCCAGCTCTCCAGACTGCAACAGATCACTTTCCACTCGAGAGTCTATCCTCCTACTTCTTTTTCTGACGCTTATCTGAGTGACTTCTTGGGCTTGGTTGACCAGAGGAATAGGAAATCCGTTCATAGGTTTTCTTTTAGTTTTTGTGGTTGGGTTGCCACTACCCTTACCATTCTTCCGTCACTTTTATTTTGCGAAGCAAAGAACTATAGAGCATTCAGAAGGTTGAAACATTGGAAATTTTTGCTGTTCAATAGAGTGAGGAAGATGTGTTTGAATCCAGTTCGATGCGTTTGAGATCCTTTGTTACTCAAGGTGTCCTAAGTTTGAAAGTGGTGGGTTCTGTGGAAAGGGAATGTTTTTTCTCCAAATGACTGTAAAGTCTAAATTAAGATTATTTTTGTTCTTCAAGATTCTCCAAATCTCAGTTTTTTTTCCCCTCTGTTAAAGAAGTGTCACATGTGTGTGTGTGTGAGTGAGTGAGAGAGAGTGTGTGTGCATTAGTTCGGTAGGTTTTTCTCTGATTTGTCTCTAAATACATTTTAAAGTCTTCTCACTCAAGGTCAGTTTTTGTGTATACAAAGCTTCCATAAAATCTAGTTAAGAATGGTTTAAAGATGATTTCTTGGGTGGGGTGGAAGGAAAATAATTTGTTCTGCGAGTGTGGGTTGCCAGTCTGTCTTTGGATGTGTGCGTGCGTGTGTGTGTGTGTGTATGTATGTATGTATGTATGTGTTTGTATATGTGTACCAAAGAGTTTGCCTTGATCTGTATATTACAGCCATGTACAGTTTTTAAAAAAGAAACCCTACTATTCCATCTAAGCTAAAAAAAAAGAATAAAAAAAAACTTTAGCTCAATAAATGTGTTTTAATAAAGCATTTGGAAGATGGGTGCACAAATTTGTTTTTCTCAGGGGTCTGGTTCTGAACAGCTTTTCTTCAAATTTCATGCAAGCTGATGTGTACAAAAGCTAGCAGCCTCTCCAATATAAAAACCTCCCCAACAAAATCCTAAAATACTATATTAAATGAATAATTTAAAAGAAACACACAGTTATGAATAAAATTAAAAGATCAACTTCTGGTGTCTGAAGGATGCTGTTTTTTTTCGTCTCAATTTTTTTATAATAGACTTAGCAATGTTTGTAAAACTGAATGTCATCTAAATTTAAACGAGCGACTAAAGATTTTGTGGTTTATGTCGTGGTAAAAGTCTAAACATTAACTGATGTATCATGTATTTTTTTTTTACTTTCTTATCTAGTGCCAAGCTCTTCGTCACGTTGCCTCCATGGTCATGTGACCAGATAGAACTATATAGCATCTATTGTGCCTGTCATTGGCTAATGAGACACAAAATCACCCATATTTGATCACTTGTGGGAAAATATTATTAAATGTGACTTTATCAAACATCATTTGCTTCCACAATCTGTGCAGCCTAATAAGGGTATAAACTCTCGTCAATTACTCCATAACTACAATCTTCCCCATTATTCGTTTTCTATCTCCACTTCGAAATCGTCCGGCAGCAAACTGTCCTGTCGGTTTCCAAGGGTGAAAGCCAGCAGAGCCAGTACCCCTGCATCCAGAATGCTGATGATACCCAGAATGTAGGCCCAGCGAACAGTGCAGTTGCCCAGCTTGTATTTGCCTGTTTGTTCCCCACACATTCGCTTCACTTCTGGAGCATCCCATCCATCTGGGTATATCATACACCCCATAATCATCAACGCAGCTGCAACAGAAGCACAACATTTAATCACTTTTCAATTTTTGCGTCTATTTTAGTCTATCAAAAATTGACAGCCTTAAGTATTTGTATATTTTAGGTAAGGCACTTTTGTATATAGTACACCTTCATACAAATTTGCAATTCAAAAAGCTTAATAGTCAATTAAAAAGCAGATCAGAGATGAAAAAACTATAGGTTACTAAATGCAATAAATTCATAAAATAAAAGAAAAACTGAAGTTTATAAGCGCACTACTGCATGGACAGCAGTGCTCAGTCAGTAAGCACACATACTTAAAAGTTACTGGCTATAACCAATGTTTTATAAATTTTTAAGCATCTGAGCAAACACACAAAGCCCTTGGACCACTGTGAGCGACATGTCGGCAGCATACAGCATCCTACCTTTATAATTATGGTTTATATATACATATATGTATGATTTTATTTCTTCTTGTTTGTGGGAGAGGGTCTAACAAGCTTTGATTTACAAACTGTTTAGTAGATTAGCCATTGTTTCAAATAGAAGGCATGGGTTATTTTGATTTGTTTCTGTTAATTTATGATAGTAGTTAGTTCATATAAGGAGAACAGCGGTCCCACACTATAGGAAGATGAAGACAATGAGAGAACACACGTAGATGTGTAGTCTCACACAGGTTGACGTTGGACTAATTCCTGAAATTTTTGAATAAAACATCTAAGCCAACGTTTGCTGACATCATGTTTATGAGCACGTCAAAGGAAGATTGCATCTCAAGCGCACACAATCAGGAGTTTCCTGAACAAACCTCTCATCAATGCTTTACTTGAAAGCGTAGTTGCATAGTTGAGCACGATCTAGATGAACGAACAAGTATGCATCAGATTCAGCTTTGAGTCCATGAAAAAAAGCTTTGATCAGACTTGGTGGAACCATGTGTGTCCCTGGGATTTTTATTGGGTGTATGTCATGGGACTGGTCCGCAAATGCATGTGCATGCACCTTAGAGGGACTATTGGTTATAACTGTGGGCAGCATAATAGAGTATGGAGACAGCAGTAGGGTATGGAGTTCCTCAAGGATCTGGTCTGGGACCCTTCCTATTCTTATAGGAATAATTTACATGCTCCCCCTTGGCAAAATTATTAGAAGACATGGGATTAGTTTCCATTGCCATGCAGATGACACCCAGCTCTGTATCTCAGCAAATCTAATGAACTTTTAAAGCTAAATATGATCTCAGAACGTGCCACTGATATCAATGATTGGTTGAATGAAATTTTCCCAATGGTAAATCCTGATAAAACAGAAATATTGCTTGTTGGCTCTAAATATGGAGCTGGGGGGAGACACTGGTAATTTTTCCACTACTGTTAAAAATCTTGGCGTTATTATAGATAGTGAACTGACGTTAAAGAACCATGTCTCATGTTACTAAGACCGCTGATGGATATTAAGTTTGTATATTCTTTATGCTGGAGAGGTGACTAGCACCTGCCTCATTCAGCGAGGCTCCCAGAGTCCTCACAGAGGGAACTCCTCTTTACTTTACCAAATCCTCACTAGGTCTTTGTGAAGCTGCTTTGAAAACAACTGCTGAAGAAGCGTTATAGAAAAACTTGATTGATAATAACTGAAAGCAGACTCTCTTCTCTCTTTGAAGTGAACCCTTGTTACTTCTAATTGATTTGAGTCTAATGATCTGAGAGTTTATAATCTATTCAGATTGTCACTGGTAGCCAGTGTAGAGACCCGGGGACTGGCATCATGTGCCCTGATATTCTTGTTGAGTGGTAAATGATTTAAGTAATGTTCAGGAGAGTTACTGAATAAAGACACATTCTAAGCAAGCTGCTGCAGGAAACACAAAATCTCTTTGAAACTGACTGAAAGACTTTTTTTCGCCAAGACTAGAAACAAGCAGTGCCTACCTGATGCTGTTTGCATCCAAGCACATATCTTGTAAGTACTAGCAGAACTGCAGAAGAAGAACAGCCCCATGCACATCGTGGTTCCAACAATAAGAAGCATTGAAGTGCCAACAAAAAACATAGCAGTCCTGAAAGCCCCAGATGGAATTGAGCCGAAATCAAATACGCTTCCCTTACAGATCAATTCAGAGGTTATGGGGTTGCCAATGCAGTAGTGAAACAGCCCAAAGTATCCAGCCTGAGGGGTGTTCACGCTGTCACCTATCCAATAGGGCTGAATGAAGACCACCACAGTGATAATTGAGAAACATATTGTGAAAACAGCCCAAAGGACGCCGATGGCTCTGGCATTTCTCACATAATTAGTGTGGTAGATTTTGGCAGCCTCTTGTGCTGGAAGCATCTTCTCCATGGTCCAGATCGGATAAAATTGGGTTTTACAAAACAAGAAAAAGGTTTCATGCAAAGTAGCCTCAAAACTGTTGCCAATCTTCTCAGTATTAGAAAAGATGAATGAAGGCGGGAGAGTCTGCCACCAGAAACAATACAGCTGGCAACAAAGGTGTGAGGATTTAATAATTAATGGAAATGAAGCCAAAGGGATGAGGTGACGACAATAACCTGTTTTCTTGAATCTTGTAACCAAATAGGTTTTTCTTTACAGCTTCAATGTAAAGATCAGAAGCAAAATGCTGATTATCTACGCAGGTCTTAAAATCTTATCAACACAGACAGAAACATTTGTCACCAGTCGTTTGTCCTTTTTCATTTCGAAAACGTCTGATTGTATTGCTGATGTTTGATGTTATTTTACTTTTGAAGGGAATTCATGTTTTGTTTCAAAGTCAACATGTAACTGGTGAGAGGTACCACAGTACATGTAACTATACTTACTCTACAGTAACTATGATTACCTTTTATGGCTACCATTAATTATTCAGTTCCTAATTACATGATAACTGGGTAACTTTTGTGTTTAGTCACAACTCTTAAGTAACTAGCATTTAAATATGTCATTTATACAAGTTTATTTTATCTTAACCACTAAATAATGTCAGTATCAATTAACTGTAATTAAATCAATAATGATGACTGAATGTTCGTGGCTTTCTAATGCTAATATATACGAATATTGCAAATATCTGACTATACAAAATTGTGTTTACTTTTGCTTTAAATAACATATTAACTAGAAAACTTTTTACATACATCAAAAAAGACAGTCACACACGCACACACACACACGCACGCACGCACAGACATACATACATATATACATATATATACATATATATATATATATATATATATATATATATATATATATATATATATATATATACATATATATATATATATATATAATTTGGACCAAGATTTGGATCCAATATTTTAAACTAATATATAAATTAGCTGTAGTTTGTTTTTTTGGATTTACTATGCTTTTTTGTCATATTTTAAATAAAGTGTAAAAAATTTACCCTTGTGGTTTTTTTTTGTAATATACTACTCCCAATGCACAAAATGATTACAAATATAATTTAACAATACAGCTAAACACTTCATTAGTTTACCCTGGAGGTTTATCAACACAACTGTCTCTCAGGCTGACTGCATGAGATTTAAGTCTTTGTCTGGTTGTGTTTAGTATGCAGCAAGTGGCTTCACCACCAGATGGCTGTCTACCATCACGGCATACAGCAGTTGGCAGGGTGCAAGGAAAATTACACAGCAGCAATAAATGTCATAGTTTCCCCTCGTGTGCAGAGCATTAACAAAAAAGCAGCAGGCAGAGAACTCATCGAGGATGTCTGCGCTCACAGCTGGCTTGATACAAGTCAAGATCATTTGGCCTTTGGTTCTGTTTTTCTACAATGACTTACTGCAAGTCTGACCGAAAGATTCTGAGATTTGTAGATGTCCACTAAACCTTTTTTTAAATCATGAGTGCTAAAAGTGTGTAACAGAGATTTGTTCATTTGTAGAATATTGTGATATTAAAGGGATGTTAATAAAGTGAAGTTAAGAACTATAAAAATGCCTGATATTTTCACATACAACAGCTGAATAACACAGGCAGATTCAAAAGTCTTTTTTTTATTTTTTAAATAAAGTATATTTTCTTACAGCTAGCAACGCAAATTTATGAGCTCTAAAAGACAGGTTTGGTGAAGTCAGTAGACCTTTTTAAGACCATGGTTACCCGGCTAGCTAACGTTAGTAAGACTAAAGTGCATTCAAAAGTTGAGCAGTAACTCCAGATTTAACATTCTATTACACAGAACCAGTGCTTTAAGCAGGCTTGTACGTACCAGTGCTCACTACCCCCACTTTTTTTACAGAAGCTTTTTACTGTATTGGCACTTCTCTGAGCACCTTTCTTTGTTTTAATCCAGCAGCAAGCTCAGTTCTTGACTTTTCAGAGCACTCAAGCTCACTTTAAGTACCTGGATTATTTAGTGCTCGCTTTAGACACCTTGTGCGCTTGCATCACTAGTTGATGACAGGTGTCAACATGCAGAGAGTACACGGTCGGAGTTTGTGGCGCAGGCCATAAAATTAGACCCCAAAACCAAGGCAAGGCAAGGCAAGGCAAGGCAAGTTTATTTGTATCGCACATTTCGTACACAGGGTAATTCAAAGTGCTTTACATTGGAAATAAAGAGTAAAAAGAAAGTGCATACATTAAAATCAAGCCTAAAAAAGTCATATAAATCAAACAGATTTAAAACACTGAAATTTAAAACATCGATTAAAACAAAGATTAAAATTTGAAGTACAGAGGTAAAATAGTTGTTCGGACGTTGGTGCTCAGTCGACAAAAGCGCAACTAAACAGGAGAGTTTTTAGCCTGGATTTAAACGTGACTAAAGTGTTGGCACCCTTGATCTCCTCTGGAAGTTGGTTCCATCTGTGGGCCGCATGGTAACTAAAGGAGGATTTACCCTGTTTGGAATTAACCCGGGGTAGATCTAATTTATTAGATCTGTGGGATCTCAGCTCTCTGTTTGGTGTGTATTCACTGATCATGTCTGTTAAGTATTTAGGTGTTAAGTTATGTTTGGACTTATATACGAGCAGCAAAACTTTAAAATCTATTCTGAAGGAGACCGGCAGCCAGTGTAGAGACTTAAGAACTGGAGAAATGTGTTCTGACTTTCTAGTTTTGGTTAGAATTCGAGCCGCTGCATTCTGAACGAGCTGGAGATGTTTAATGGTCTTTTTGGGAAGACCGGTTAAGAGGCCGTTACAGTAGTCCAGCCTGCTGGAGATGAAAGCATGAATCAGTTTCTCTAAATCTCTAAAACCAGTAGGAATCTTTTCTATAAAACCACCTAGACAACATTGGTTGTTGTGTTTGATATATTTTATTTGACAGGGTTTGGTTACATTGTTAAAATATATTATGTGCATCTTTCGCAGGTCTGAAGAAATTTGATCAATTTGATGTTCTATTTTATTTTAAAAGTTCAATATAATTACTTATAGGTTTAAGTCAAGTGTTTGATGTTTTTAGTAAAATTATTTTTAAGTATATTTTGACATTTTTATTTGCACATATAATTTAACCAGCTTTGTTTGTTTATTTCAATAAAATTCAACTGAAATACATTTTTAACACTACTTGAAATCATAATCAATGTATGACTCAATTAGTTTTTATAGGAGTTTTAAACTTAGCCCCCTTTCTCCTAAATCACATTATATGATGAGGACCTCTTTTTACTGAGCCATATTTACATTCAGGAATCTACTATATTAACAATAAGATACTGCTCCTTGCCTGTAATTCGCTGAATGGCTTGACTCCAGCCTTCCTGAGCAGTCTCCTATCACGATATATTCCAGCTCGCTCTCTTCGATCACAAGACGCAGGACTATTGATTATTCCGCAGATTAGTAAATCCAGAAGAGGAGGAAGAGCATTCTCATTTAGAGCCCCGAAGCTCTGGAAAAAACTCCCAGATGTTTTCTGGAGCTCATCTACTCTCAGAGAGTTCAAAACTAAAATAAAACATATTTGTTAAATCTAGCATTCGAATAATTAGCTCCTGGGATTTGTCCAAACAGATACAGAGTCTGAGCGCTATAAACATACAAACTGTTTAAAAAAAACAATGTAGTTCAATGTGCCTATCATTTATCACTCATTCTGCAGCTGATACTGATCACCTGTTTTTTGCATGTTACATTGGTTTATTAGTTTCTGTTTTGACTTTTTGGGGTATTTTCCAGGTGATGTCTGGCAAACAGTTTGTCTAAGGATCTTAAGCTTGTATGTTCCTAATGCTGGGGAGGTGACTAGCACCTGCCACAGTCAGCGAGGCTCCCAGGGTCCTCACAGAGGGAACTCCTATTTACTTTACCTGATCCTCACTAAGACTTTGTGGAGCTGCTTCGAAAGCAACTGCTAAAAAAGCGCTATATAAAAAATTGATTGAGGAAGGTTTATGTTCTGACCTCCTTGAAAGAGAAAAGATCCACCTCTCAGCAGGCCGGAGCAACTTAATATTTATTCTAATGACTAACCTGGAGCAAGCCTTTGTGCACTTGAACAGAACATTGCAAACTTGTTCCCCAGTATTATCGTTTCTAAAGAAATCCTGTCACCACCCCTCCAAACCACCACAACTCTAAAAACAAAAACAGCTGAGATTGGAGGCTGGCTAGCAACTTTCCCCAGCGGCCTGCTGAAGCACTGAGCTAGAGTTATGCCTCTTGGTTTAATGGGCACTTCTAACCGGCATGACTGTCTGGAGGAGCACATTGTACTCCCAGGCTTTAACGGTTATAAAGCTGTAAACATTTGGCAGGAAATAGATGATGCTTATCTAATGCAGAAAACCAGCTTAGAAGATGTCTTTCTCTCTCAAACTTGGACAAGTTCCTTCTAACAACAAACAATCCTCAATTATGATCTCAAGATTATTCATTTTACAGGTGACAAAGATTGATCTTTATGTTTAACTTTTACACAATCAATAGTAATAGTAGTTATTTTCCTTTGATAGTATTTTCCTTTGAGCTCCTCATTCCTAATCTAACATATATATATGCAACAAGGGACCTAAACTTGTCAGTGACAGCTAGCTAGCCAACAGGGACTTCCATAAAAAGTAACTTGGCTGTGTTATAAAAAGTCCTTGTTCCATACAATTGCAAATGTCCATTTCTATTTCAATTGGGGTTATAAGTGTATAGTCATCATAAATGTTTATCATCATTCTGGAAAGCGTATGTCAGAGAAAACTTCCCAAGATGGGAAGTAACAGCAATTGTTGTTTTAGATAGAAACACACACACGCGCGCGCGCACACACACCCACACACACACACACACACGCACGCACGCACACGCACGCACACGCACGCACACACGCGCACACACACACGCACACATTGTAGGTAAATAAAAGGCAGCACACAAGTAGTATTAAATAATAAACATAGATTTTATAAGTTAGTAGCTAAAGTTAGAATAAAATAGGACAATATCTTGTGTTGTACTTGTGTGTATACAAGTGTATTAAAAATTGCATACTGAAGTTGAGGTGATAAATATATATATTAACTATAACTATAATAGAAGTCAGGCGTCACGGTGGCGCAGTGGGTAGCACGGTCGTCTCACAGCAAGAAGGTCGCTGGTTCTAGGCTCGGCTGGGGCAGGTGGCATTTCTGTGTGGAGTTTGCATGTTCTCCCCGTGATCGCGTGGGTTTTCTCCGGGTGCTCCGGTTTCCCCACACATGCGGAATAAGTGAATTGAATAAGAACAATAGTGTTAAAAGTGTGAATGTGTGTGTGAATGTTTCCCAGCGATGGGTTGCGGCAGGGAAGGGCATCCGCTGCGTAAAACATATGCCAGTGAGTAGGCGGTTCATTCCGCTGTGGTGACCCCGAAAGATGAAGATGGATGGATGGATAATAGAAGTCCAAGGTACTTACAAAATGTGCTTTTGGGGATATAAAATAAGTGACCGTGTGTGTTTTCTACCACTGGTTTGCTACTATTACATCCCATCTCTTTAATGATCTCTTTTAGTTGTATCATGTTTGTTTACAAAATGAATTGGACAATGATCTCAGTAAACACTCTACTTTTGTCAAATGATGTCAGTAATCAATTTGAATGTGAATTTGACCACATTTGATTCAGTCTTCAAGTAATTCTTCTCAATTATCCATCTTTTGACTACAATTTCAGTATTTATTTTAATGCCAATTTGAGTCGCATTTATGTCTTTAATAAATGATTTGACGTCGGTCTCTGTCTGAATCAACAAGTCAGTTCTGCATAAATTATTCATTATATATCCCCAGAGAATGCACAACTTGACAGGATAAGAGCCATCTCTAGTAGTAAAAATAGGTGCTGGGGGATGGTAGTAAATGTCTAGTTGAGAAGTGTGGGTTTATCATGTCCTTGCTTTCTTGCTTTGTTTAAAGCAGGCGTGTTCTCAATATAATATATTGAAGATTTCATACCATGCTGCATTTTGATTCATTTCCTTTACACTCTGACCCACAAGTTATTTAGACACAGTTTGTCATTAAAACTTTTATAGAAAGGGTACAATATGGAACAAAATTTCTCTCTTCAAATAATGAATTAATTTTACTATTAATTAGTTATTTTAATTATCATTTAAGATCATGAGTGTATGGCGATAGAAAACAAAAATACCCCTGAGCCGTTAACGTGAACAGGACGTCACTTTTACTAGTTCTGAACAAAAGACGTCATATAGATGTGATATGAACGTGTATTTAAGGTTACTTGTTTGGTTTGTGAATTCATACTCAACACTACTCAATTGAATAACCTACTGATGTTGAAATTTTTTCAGACCTTTTTTATCAAAATATTATTCTTACAAGCTTTTGTTGTAAATGTACCTTTGGGTCATCAAAACAGGCTTGACTCTTCGGGACCCCCTTTTTTACTTCAGAACCGCATTAATCCTTCATAGCCTAAATTCAATAAGCTACTGAAACATTTATTTGAGAGTGTATTCTATATTGACATGATATGACATGAAATTAATTAACTTAATGGTTATTTAATGTGTTAATAATGCTGTGATTCCTGAGAAACCTTAGCTGGGTCTTTCTGTAACAATATACATATATACCAACTTGTGACAAAAGGAAGTGTGCAGGTGCTCGGCCCGGTCCTGTAACCAAATGATATTTCAATACCAAGCTCAGTCAGTAAAGTGAAAATTTAATTGGAAAATCTCATCTCTCTCTCATCTGTCATCCCCCGAGTATTTGATGGTTGCACCACCATGGTTGCACATCCGTGAATCTCCCGTTCCACCACATCCCAAAGGTGCTCTACTGAAATAAGATTGATTACGGGAGAACATTTGAGAACAGTACATTCATCGTCATGTTCAAGAAATTATTCTGAAATGATTGGTTTGTTATCCTTCTGAAAGTAGCGGTCAGAAGATGGGTACACTAATTGCATAAAAAATCTCCCACACCATTACACCACCACCATCAGCCTTAACCATTGAACCAAGGCAGGAAGGAAACATGCTTTCATGTATTGGACGCCAAATTCTGAGCCTACCATCCGAATATTGCAGGAGAAATCGAGACTCGTCAGACTAGGGAACATTTCCCAATCTTCTTTTGTCCTAGTTTGGTGAGCCTGTGCAAAATGTAGACTCAGTTTCCCGTTCTTAGCTGACAGGAGTGGCACCCGGTGTGGTCTTTGCTGCTGTAGGCCATCCTCCTCAAGGTTGGACATGTTGTGCATTCAGAGATGTGCTTCTGAATATATCATTGCATTGACTTGCTGCCATGTGATTGGCTAATTAGAAGTTTGGGTAAACGAGCTGTTGGCCAGATGTGCCTAATAAAGTGGCGAGTGAGTGTGTATTCCTTTGATGAAAGATGACAAGACACATTCATAACTACCTTTATCATTCACAACTACCTCTCTCTCTCATTTTTTGTAATTAGCAGTTAAGAGTTTTTTGCTTTTAACACATTAATGGTTCCACTTCAATTTGGGCTTGGTGCCCAAACGTCCCAAACCTCTGTCACAGAGGATTTTTATGGAAGCAGCTGTCCAACCTTTTTATGGATAGCTGGTAATGTGGCGTATACTGCAATTTAGCATAATAACTGAAGAGTATGAAGTGGACAGCTTGGTCCTGAGTGGCCCTGAGCAGGGCTGCGCTATCATTAAAGTAAACTGTCATTATCCTTTGTGTGCTCCCGCTTGCTTTACTGCTGCCCTCAGTCCTATTAAAACTTCTGCTGGATTAGCATCATTTTAGGACTGTTTACTTGGGTTGTTCCACTCACAGCTATTTCCTGCTGGGAAGTCTCTAGTTTGTTGTTTGTTTATCAAAGCCTTGTACACAGCATTGAGGTGTTCTTTAATTCTGTGAATGCTTTCTGCTTTAATGAGTCTTTATTAGGAAAGCTGATTTTTTAAGATTGATTTTATGATGTTAGATGGAGTAGTTTATCATTTGTGTCTTTTAAAACTGCAATTATTACAATGACGTGTAGATCTGCTATTAAAATCAAACCGTGTTTTTTTTTATCAAATAACATTATTACTGACCAGTCCTTGAATTCATTACACTTGAAACTGTACTAATATTCAACCTAAATAAGCCTTTCGTTGAGCCTCACGATACATTCAAATTGAGAGTATATTTGGATTAAAAATAATAATATTTTGATTAAACTAGCAAAGTTTTATAACAACTGGTGTCAGCATGCAACATTTTTTTTTTATCTTGGTATGGCATTAGTATAAGTTTACAATGCAGCATACGATATTCTTACTTCCTATTTTTTTTTACAACTCCTTTTTTTACGAGTCTACTTGAACTCCAGGAAATTCTGCCACAAGTTACATATGTAGGTTTATGGATTTTTCTGATAAGTTATAATGATTGTATCAATAAAAAATTTGTCTATTGAACATTACCTGTTAAATAATGTTGAACACAGTAGAGTTTTTTTAAATGGCTTTGTTGAATAATTGTAAATACATTTTATCTTTAGTAAAAAAATATATTTTTATTTTGTTTTTCACCTCTTACTTTCCTCAAGGCCTTTTGGTTTTGTAATAGAGAGGGCTCGTCGTTTAAGATTAATGAAAGTAAATTTTGTGTAAGATGTCAAATTATTTTTTTTAATTACACTAGTTTTCAGCGGCATGTGATCCTTCAGAGTGCTTCGATATGAGAATTAATGAAGAATCACTTAGTCGGTAATGAAAAAAGCACTGCAAATCAATTAATATATTTGCAAGAAATTCACGAGGCATATTCATGGAATATGAAGAAGTAAAAACAAATTAATTAGTCAGATGAGAGTTTAAAAGCAGCAGAGATAAAAAGCAAACAATCCTTAACACTTTTATATGCTCTGTCTACACAACTGAAAATGCATTAGTATTTGTGTCAGTGAATGCAGCGGAACACTCAAAAGATAAAAGATTTTTCCAGAAAGAAAATGTCTGCTGGAATTGTTACACCCATCCATAACCCGAAACACATTTTCTATTGTACTGAGCTAATATTAAAGATGTCTTCCTTTCAAATATTGATGTCTGTGTGTGTCGTTATTTAGATGTCAATTTCCCTGGAGGGAGCTTTATTTTTTGTGCCCTGTCAGTGTAGCTAGCCAGTTGTGTCAGAAAATGACTAATGCCTGGGATGGCATCGATCATTAGGAGAATGGTGAGAACCACACACAATATCAAACGCTCCGTACATGTCTGCATTCGTTTATCACAATCAGTTGATGCTTGTTATAGACCTGACCAGCTACTTACTCACCATCGATCACTGCTGAATCTCCTCAGGGGGTAAAGTGGAGGATTTGCCAGTGACTGATGCCATGCAACCGTCTCCTGTTCTTTACTGCTGTAGTGAAAATGAGGCTGTGAACATTGTTGCTGTTTTATACACCCCATGGTTTTAGAGCAGCTCATTCTTCTTGAGTTTGGATGGAAATGGCTCTGTAGACTGCAGTGCTCAGTGAATTATTTGCTATTATCATTATGAACACCTTTGGAGTGTATTGGAATCCTCGCTCAGTGTGTGGACTCTTTTAATGATGTCTTGAGGCTGGTGAATATATGTGAATCATTGTGTTTGTTTGTTATAAAAAGTGATTTGAAATTATATGCTGAAATGACCTAAAACAAGGGTCTCAAACTCAATTCCTGGAGGGCCGCAGACCCTACAGGTTTTTCTCCTGTTTCAGGAGACACTCCAGTAGATTCAACCAAATTCAGAGGGGCTAGGTCAGTGGATTTAGGCCCTCTAGGAATTGAGTTTGAGACCTGTGGCCTAAAATGAGTAATTTGTTTTCTTTATGCCTAATGTTTTGATAAAATTATCTTTTTCTGGTTTCTACCAGCAGAACCGGGGCCACATTGTTACTGTGGACTGAATGATGCAACCAGAGGTCCCCAGGTAAGAAGGGTAAGTGTGGATGATACATGGGATGGGCCCCAGCAGTCCATTGGGACCTCAGAAGACCTCTAATAAATAATTATATATTATTTTATTTATATCCAGCATGACAACCAAACTGAAATTTAATTTAATTTGTTTTTAAGATTTAGAAAAACACTTCCATCTTATTTTTAGTCATTTTTACTTAAACACTTTAGCCGGGAGATCTATAATTAAGATATACATTATATATTACTCAATATAATTTTTTTTATTGCACTATGATCAGTGGAATGCAAAATTGCTGACGCTGAGGTGAATGGTGAGTTAATCAAAGTTACCCATTTGTTCTTTGATAATAAATCATGTTTACCTCTTATTTTTACCTCTTCTTTTACTTTTCAGACAGTTATAGCATGTTTTAGTATTGTTCCCTCATCAAAAACATGCCTCAAGTCATTCAAATTAATTTTTTTCCAGGAGCTTGAAACGGGATGATGGAGAATTAGGTGTTAGATGTTTTCTTTCAGGTCGCATCAGTGAGCATTTGCAAGTAAATAATATATAAATATTGTAAATAATGGTTCATTACGTTACCTACTGAACTTGTATTTTTAAGAAAATGTTTGTTTATATTTTTGTAGGGTTTGGCTGCGCAAGGGGCTAAAATGTAATTTATTTAATTAACATTTTTTTTCAGGGGTCCATAATTATCAGTGGGACCCCAAATGCGATGATGGGTATTTGCTGTTCAAATTTTGGATGCAATAATGTGACTAATTGTCTATGTCACACCTTATTTGTTAATAAGATTGACTATTAGTACATTTAGAAATAGATGCATTTAACATGAAAAAAAGCTATTTGTTACATTTTATTGCAATGAAAGAAAGAAAAAAAATATTAAAAACTGAGAAAGTACTGGCAGAAGAACAGACAAAATGTAGACAAAAACGTGCCAAATTTAAGCTTTACTTTTTGTTATCAGGGTTTTTCTTTTGTTCAGAGTTCAAAGAAGATTCTCGATTGAAGGGACATGTTTGCACATGACTCTCAGGCACTGGGAGCCAATCGTGGTTGACTCCTGAGGAGCTCCCCTTGTGGGAGTGTTGGGTAGAAACGGATACATGCTGCTGGAAGAAGAAGAAACCTCATCTTTACAGAATGGGCGAGTGGAGATTAGGATGCATAAAGATCAACAGAACTCTGTATAATGTAATATTCACAAAAGTGCAAGTAAAAAACTATTGGTTTCGGAAGCAATCTTGCGTTTTTCTTTTGAACATGCATCTCTATTAGATTAATCTTTTGAGATTTAAACCCCAATAATATCTATAAATTTTTACAGCATTTATTTTTTCAAATGAACACTATACACACTTTTCCATAGTGCAATCAGATCATAACAAAAAAATGTGTACCCTTGATATTTCTCCAACTCACTTTAAGATTCTGGTGCTATTATGATAACTTGTGTCATTTTTGCAGTGTTTCTCCTTTGTTAATCATACATGAACATTAACTCAACTCAATAGGAAGTATGGTAGAGCTGTGTGGCTGGCATATCACCACTGGAATTATCCATTTATTAAGACACTTGATTAAGAACTGATGACTCTTTGTTGCTGGCTCTATTAAAAGTCATTTCCAGCCAACCCTCTGTTTAATTTTATTGTTGCATCAATCACAAGTCAAAATATCAGGCACTTGGTTTGTCATTTTATGACACCTTTTTATGTGTTATCTGCATTTTATGCAAGACCATAAGTATAAGTGTATCATTCTACCATTTTTTGGATTCAACATTAGCGTAAACCCCTGCAATTTATGACAGCATTTCTGTTTAAGCTTCTTCTCTGTCTCATAATTTGTGTATTCTTGTTGTGCAGGTTTAAAACTCCTCCAATCTGTCACTTGTAATGTTGAATACACACAGTGTAAACTGAATTAAAATCTCAGGATAATTCTTGTTTCAAACACAAACGTCTTTAAATAATCTTAACTTAAAAATGCCTAACACATCCTCCTAAAATCAATAACAAAGTATTAGATTGGAAATTGCTTTGTCTCTCTTTCATAAATTGATTTTGATATGTTTTGCGGTAAGGAGCTGCCACTCTGTTTACACCAAACCTCTGAAGTGTGTTTGCAGGGGTAACCGGATTAGCATGTGCTCTTGCCTGTGGGATAAATCCCCTATCAAAGCAGCTCAGCGTCTTTTTGACAGCGCCAGGTTTGTTATGGAATTAAATCTTGCAACTGCTGTGCTTTACTCATTTGGGCTTTTGTTGTTTGTTTGAGGATGCACACACAATGCATACAATGTGAAGAAAAATAAGAAGCAAAAATGATTTAACGTTGATTAGAAAAACCTGAATGACTTCAAACTTTACATAAGGCTTAATGTGTCTGGGAATAAAGTTTAGAACTGTTTTTTTGTTGTTCTGGTTTTTGTTTATACGAGAGAGCATCTGATAGTGCCGACTCTGTGTGGGAGTTCACACGAGGCTTTCGAGGAAGCCAGCTTCCTTCGCTGTTTCCCATCATTGTCCTTTGTAAGAGTAGATTACACATTTGCTGCAGAGATGACAGCTAGACAAGAAAACAAGCAATGAGTTTGTGGCTGCGTGTGCTTTTGTGGCTGACAAGAGAGTAATCGAAACAGAAAGAGCACAGTAGTTTTATTAGATTTTTCTTGTATTTCTCCCAGCAATCAGGTATGAAATTTTGTGAAATACTAAATAGTAATTGTGAGCTAAAACATATTTAGATATTTTGGTGACATTTTATATCCTTTTATATCCTTTGCTCCAATGCTGAATCGAAAACCCATTGAATGTTGGTTTCTCTTTCATAACCTTTCCGAGTGTTTCCTGGGGACTTTTTTCAATATTGTCCCTGCTGGTAACTTTCTCCAATTAGGAAAAGAAATGTGGGTTCCAGCACTCTGTCAGCGTCACACATGCACCTCTTTATTTCATACTTCTCACTTAATGAGTGCTCGCTGCTCTTTGTGATTCTGCTAATAATTAACTTCTCTTTTGCACATGCACATGGCAGGCCTCTGATTAGCAAATTCATGAATATGCACACATGCGGTGAGAGTTGAGGTCGAAACTGGGTCATAATGGCTTGAGGTTTGGTTTTGGGGAAACGAACAAGGCATTTAAAGACTCATTAGACTGCCCTAATACAATGGACAGTTCTGAATAAAGAACAAGCAGTTTGTGAAGACTTATTGAAAAAGCCATCAGTCATTTTATTCGTCATTTTTAAATAATGTGCCTGGAGTCCTGATTAATAGTAGTCGGCGAGACCTGGGACAATTATAGCACCTTTTTTTCTTCCAAATTTCAGACAGTGACTAAAAAACTTAGAGTAAAACTTGCTTAAAACTACATGAAACAAAAGTTTTGAGGTCAGTAAAACAATTTATTTTGAAGCTGTTATCAACCAAAGGGGAAAAAGTCAAACGTTAAAATTGCCCCACAACACATACATTGGGCAAATGTAAAACTTAAAACTGTTACAACAAACTTACATTTTTACTTCATAAAATCTAACACACTTGAAATATGCAAGATTAACATTTCAATACTATTAACCCAATAGACCTTTATCCCAATATAATCCACTATTATAATAAAACAATGCGATGGTAAAAAAGTTTACTTTAAATTCTTTGAACTTAACTTCTAATCTTTTTTAAATAAAGTAAGAAAAAAAACCTACAAAAACACATAGTTTTGAATAAAATGAAATAAACAATACACAAACCACTTTTGGAATATTTTAGAGCATATTTGTGTTGTAACTAAAACATATTTGACAGCTATATTCACAGTTACGTGGGTCTTATATTTTTAAAATGATGTAGAATAACATGTTTTGTTTTTCCCTGTAAAAGTTCCTTGATCCAAATCATATCAGCAGCAGCCTTTAAATTCTTGTTGTTAGTCGCACAGTTTTTGAACTGCAACTAGGTATGAACCTTTTAAAATACCTTTGAATACCTTTTTCTACTATTTGCATTGCAAGCCATATACTGAACTCCCACCAGCAAGACTCAAGATTATTTTGGATTATTGGAAAATAAGAGAAGACTGGGCAAGGTCTGGGCACAACCTGAAGAGGAGACAAAATCCCCAGAAGATGAAAGGTTCGGGTGAGAGACAGAGAGGGGGAAAGGTTAGAAAATTCATTTTTTAAGTCGTCTGCTAGGCCTGTCTACTGGTCTGAGTTTTCCAAAGGCAGTTCAGTTATCACAGAGCATTCTGGGTAAGTCAGACTGGCCTTTCTGTAAGGGGAGGTGTAATCAACCAACAAAGACACTGTCTATGTATACATTGAGATACACCTGTTACATATTTTAAGTGTGTACCTTATATCAATTTATCACACATGAGCTAATCAAGAACACATGTAGCTATTTATATACTGGTGAAACAGTGACAAATCAGTATTGCTGCTTGAACTAGTAAGTTCCTGGAGATCACAGATCACAGTTTAGTTTCAACCCTGGTCTAGTATGGATACTTATCTGTCTTTAGACAAGCAAAGAGAGTTTTAATTAAAGTGATCAGGTAACACATGGTTGAAGCTAATCTGTGGAGGGCTGTGCCTGGTTTGGACACCCCTGGCTTAGGCAATGGCAGTTATTGCATTGGTTTCTAAATCATCTTAAATTTGTTTAAATCCATTATTAATTTTAAAACATAAATGATATATGGTTATATTTCTAATACATATTGAATGTATGTGATTTGGTTTGAAAACAGTGGAAAAAGTATGATCTAAAAAAAATATATTTTCAAAATGATTCTCTTGATCTTTTTAGTTTTCTAGGGTTGCTTTTCAAACATAGCTGTTAAAACATAAATGGATATAAAGAAAGTCCCAGAATAATCCTGTAAGAGCAGAATTAGTTTGAAAATCTCTGTTTCAACATTGAAAGAGAAAAAGCTATTGAAGCTATTCTTCCTGAGGAAGAGTTTTTTTTTTTGCGTTTCTCATTTTCATTTAATTGCATCAGCTTGTTTTTTTGTTATGAAGGGTCACTGTCAGAGGCTTTCAAAGAGATCTGTTCTGGAGAGATAACATGCTGAACACATGTTGAGATTGGCAATAGCATAAGCAGTGCTCAGTCTTGAATCTATAGCAACTGCACATCTCTCTTCAATCCACAGCAAACCCTTTCATAGTAAATCTACATTCAACTACTGAGAGCTGGGTTGCAAGACACATGATTAAAAAAAGAAAACAACAATTACAGTATTGTATTTTTATGAATACAGTATTTTACTGTTCTTTCACATCATTTTTTAACACTAAACATGTTTGTTAATAGACTCTGGGAGACAGGAGGAAAATGAAACAACCATGAGAAGAACACTATGGCTTCAGAAAATCCTACAACTGACATTTTTCATCATCAGTTCTAACGTGCATCAGTACTAACTAGCACCAGTTCTAACCAGCACCAGTTCTAACCAGCACCAGTACTAACCAGCACCAGTTCTAACCAGCACCAGTTCTAACCAGCACCAGTACTAACCTGCATCAGTACTAACCAGCACCAGTTCTAACCAGCACCAGTTCTAACCAGCACCAGTTATAAACTGCATCAGCACTAACCAGCACCAGTGCTAACCTGCATCTGTACTAACCAGCACCAGTTCTAACCAGCACCAGTTCTAACCAGCACCAGTACTAACCTGCATCAGTACTAACCAGCACCAGTTCTAACCAGCACCAGTACTAACCTGCATCAGTACTAACCAGCACCAGTTCTAACCAGCACCAGTTCTAACCAGCACCAGCTATAAACTGCATCAGCACTAACCAGCACCAGTGCTAACCTGCATCTGTACTAACCAGCACCAGTACTAACCTGCATCAGTACTAACCAGCACCAGTTCTAACCAGTACTAACCTGCATCAGTACTAACCTGCAACAGTACGACAGAGCTGTTTTAGCTTGTGTAACACTAATTGAAAAGAAGCTATTGAAAATAATTCGCTGTGCAAAATATTAAAAATGCATTACAGGAACAATGTCCAAAACTTAGAAGTCTGTCTCACAATTCTGCATTTTAACATCTTGCAATTAAAAACACACTGTATCGGATTGTTCGGATTGAGCAGTTGTGGTCCGGTGGATAAGGAGATAAACCACATCTGAAGGTCCTGGGTTCGATCCCCAGATCCACCCGGTTGAAGTTGGTGTGAGCGATGAAATACTTGCTTCAACAACCACAGCTGTGATGCCCCTGAGCAAGGCACCAGTTCCCCGACTGCTCCCCGGGTGCTGCAGCCATGGCTGCCCACTGCTCCGGGTGTTTGTTCACAGTGTGTTTGTTCACTGCTGTCTATGTACACTGGGATGGGTTCAATGCAGAGCACAAATTCCAGGTATGGGAAACTCCATATCTGACCGACTGGTCACTTTCACTTTCAATAATAAAAATACAGATATACTATAGAAGATATACCTTATATATTTACTGAAGTGTTTTATAGTAATTGAAAGAATGATATTACCTTCATACATACAAAACAGGTGTAAAACAAGTTATAAAACGGATTTGTTTTTTACTGAATTTGCCTAAATTTACAGATTCTATTTTAAAAGAGAGCCAACATCATCACAATTAAAAGAGTCAAAGATTTAAACTACATTAACTTGTTGGCAATGAACAATACTTAGTTCATAATTTAAGTGATAACTGACTAATTATTCTCATAGTGTGCTCATTTATTGAGATGTACTGTACTTGTATGAAATACATTTTCCAAAGAAATTACATGGTTTGGTTAAGCAAAAATGGCATATTCAACATCAATAGTAGTTAGTAATTTAATCCACCTATTACAAGATTTCCCTCATCTGTGATGAATGTTCATTGTTGTACATACGTTTTAGGCAGTGTGGAAAATTCTTTCAGAAATGTGAGTGTTAATCATTTATTCTCAACAATGAGCAAAATGCAGTGAAAATATACAAGAGAATTTTAAACTGAATAAATATTTGAAGTGACCACCCTTTGTGCAGAACAGATGCAATTCTTCTAGGTACACTTGAACACAGTTTTTGAAGCAGCTCGGCGGTGAGTTGTTCCAACCCTCTTAAAGAACTAACCACAGATCTGTGGGCTTCAGGATCAGATGTAGGCTTTCTCGCATCCCTCTGGCTCTTCATGTAATACCAGGCACACTGAATGATTTTAAGATCAGGGCTCTGCGGGGGCCATTCCATTACTTCCAGCACTTCATGCTCTTCTTATGCTGAAGAAAGTTCTAAATGACTTGTCTGTATGTCCTGTTGCAGAATACATATTGAGAAAATCATTCTCCCTCATAGTTTTGCATGATGGAATAAGTATCTGCCTGCATTTCTCAACACAGCGAATACCATTTCTCCTGACAAATTCTCCAGCCAGAAACATATAATGCCTTTTTGACATGATGTGGTTTTAATTTTATGGTTCTTGTAAACGTGTTAAGTGAAGTTTTATGTCAAGTTTAAAAACATTCAGATCGTTTATAATTACTTGCTAAACCTGTAATTTTGGGGTGGGAATGAACAGAGCTGTGTTAGTGCTGTTCCATAGAGCCAAGATGAGTGAAAGAGAGAAAGACAAGGTTAACATTATTGCTTCAGATTTAAACGTGTGCCCTGCCCCTGATGTATAAATGCAATTTATATATTTACTGAAATATTATAAATGGCTTGCCACACGGCCATGATAAATCATTCAATTGAAGACCTAGACCAAAAGTAAGCCTTTTAAGGCTTTCAGTTTTTGAAAGCCGGGTTTTGCATGGAAATATGTTTGGGAAGACCTTGTTAATGCATTAGAACTACCTTGTGTCTTGTTGCTGTGCTCAACCTGGTCATGACAAGAAACTGTCTTTCTCAACCTTCTCTTGATAACAGTTTGGCTGTTCCTTGCCCAGTTTTCTTACACTGCTCTTTCTGTTTCTGTTCATGGCTGAGTTTTAATCTACAGGTTGATGATCACTACCACCAGTTTGCTATAAATGGTTGATCATACACCTGACTGTAACCCTACAGAAATTGACAAATAGTTATTCAATATTTGGTTATTATGCCTATAATATTTGCACATCACTCACTCTCTTTCATCTTATAGCTAATATAGAGCTCAGAGTTTTCACACAGTGGAAAATTTCCCATAAAATATTCACTGAATTTTAGTTTAACTGCTTCAAAAAAATCTGTAGCCACATGCCTCTGTGTCCAAAAAGTTGTCTCAGACTCTACATTTGATAGTGTGTTCTTGCCAAACAGATTTATTGCATCTCCAGTCTCTCCCATATGAGAAATGGGAATTGTCAAGAGTTCGAGGAGATTCAAGCCTCGGGACTGAGTTCCATTCAGATTTCAATGAACAGCCTACTGCTCATTGGTTCTGCTGGTGATGATAGAATCTACCTCATTGAACAGAAGTATCATGCGGCCAAAGCCAGAAGGAAGCCAGAGAGGGAATCATCTGCGTCTGTGAGATGGACTGTCTTCTCGCAGCTGTGGCAAATGGAGCTTGTGGCAAAATAACAGAACTGCTAAAAACACAGTGACAAAAGTAGCAAAACAAATTGTTCTGCTAAGACTTTTATCTTACTAGTTTCAAGATGTTTGTTGAAGTCTAGGCACTGTGAATGTTTGTGTAAGTGCGCCACTTTTGAGGACTTGTGAAATGGATCCAAACAGATCGGTTTAGAAATGTGACATTCACGTGGTGTTAAGTAATTAATCTTTATAAAAAGACCACCAATTATCGACCCATTTCACAAAATGAAATGTTAATGAGGTCAGCACATCAAAATGTTTAACAAAAGGATAATTCATAGTTATACACTTGAATTTTGAGAAAAGAGGATAATGATGGATGACATATTACTGTTTTCTTATCAAGCAGTCACCTGTTATGGATATCCAGTCAGACATCGATGATTTTTAGCTTGAGAAAACAAAGAATCTTCTTCAAACTCTCCCATTAATTTCCATTATAGAGGACTGGCTTCTGGGTTAATGCTGTCAGTTTTGGGGAAGCCCCTTGACTAATGCTTTTCTCCACGTGTTGAGCCATGAAATTACATTGCAATAGCTGTTTCAGGGAGAGTGGTTTGCTTCCCATTTGCTGTATGATTCATTGTGGATGGTGAGTTTTTGAGACAGAAATGGAACTGAGATAGTGAGAAAGGACACATCTCTGTCTGATGTGCTGGTATGTGTGACTGAAAAGCAGGCTTGGATGTCAATCTGTGAACTCTTCTATGGAATTGGTTTGAAACCAGAGGGAAGGCTCTGAATGAAGTGTCTCTTCATCTTCACTCCTGACTCGAGATGCAGTTGAAGGAATTGCACTTTCTGAGCAATTCAAGGGCTCTCATTTGGTCTCATATTCAGTCTGTTCTGTTTCTGTAGTGCTTCCATTTCCACTTTCACACACTTAATATCCACGTCTCAAAACGATTAAAATCAGTGTCAACTCCTGCACCATCAAGTCTTTGTGACAAAAAAATTAGGCAGAATACAGGCCTTGTAATGGTGTTCATGAAAATAAATAGATGCTCTGGGTTGGGTGTACAATAGCAGGTTTAATCTAATCTCACTGGATATTAATTTAGACCTTTTATTGTAATAAAAGTGGGAGTATGTAGTTTTTCATGCATTTGGTGGCTTGTTGAATTACTCATGGGAATTGTAGTTTTTGTGGTCAAGCTCACCGCATAATTAGTTGAACCCCAGAAATTTTCATGGATGTTGTGAATTTTGAATTGAAAATATTTCATTAAGAAAAGAATAAATCAATAAATCATAACAATAAATAACATAACAATAAATCATAAAGAATTGATAAAGGTGAAAAAGTATGAGCGTTCGCTTTGCATGCATTACTTGTGAGTAAACAAGAGAGTGACCATACAGTCAGCTATAAAGTAAAAAAATGTTCAGACAATGGAGCTTTAAAATCCCAATAAATAGATACCTTATGGTAATATATTTCTCTAATTTATAATATTATATTTAAATGAGTTTAGTCCCTGAGATTAGATAATATTTTGCCTTGTGTTTTATTTGCTTCGTATCTATAAGAAACCACGATGATATGTTAAGTGTTACTGTTATTATAACATGAAGTGGACTCTGTTATTGTGGAAAAACACGTATTTTGACTGAAATGATTTACTAGCTTGTCTATATTTTATTTAGGGTAAAAAGAGTTGGCATTTGCTCACTACTAAGCTTTTTTTTTCTCTTTGAGGCAGGCACTATAAACCTTTCAAGTAACTTTATTCTTTGCATGCAGCACCAGAATGGGCAGGAAATTATGAATTATTTCATTCTCTTGGATGCAGTACAATCCTATTCCCACACTACACATGGTATATTGTTACCTCTTTGCTTTTTAAGACCTTAAGATTGTTCTATGGTGTTCGATTCTTTGTACCTTCAAACTTTGCGCCAGGAACATTTGAATGTGAACACTGTGTCTTCACCATTTATACATCTTAGAGTGTATAAAAGTCTGAACATAAGAGTTCATTGGCTTCTGCGCTAACTGCTCTCAGTGTTGTCAGTGCATGCACAGAGTTTGACAAGTTCATGGGTGCTCTTTATCGCCCCCGTCTGTCCATCAGATAGTTTCACAAATGTCTACAGCTGACTTCTCCCCTGTCTGATCTTCTTTGAATGCAGTTTAAGTACATTTCTAGCCAACGTTAACACACTTTAGTAGTACTATAATATCCTTAAAATAAGCTTAACAATAAAGGTCAAAAAGGAAGGAGAATAGCAATTTGAAGTTACAAAAATTTCTTGAAGTTACAAAACAAGATCCTCAGTGATTTGAATCCTCTGCCAATTAACAATAAAATAGTCCCCAACCCCCACCACACTTTTAGATAAATAATTGATTTCACTGCAGTCTGAGGTACCAGTTTTTTGACATCTCAGAAAGTGTGCTGATGTTATGTTTGGTGTTATGATTTATCACAAACGCTCCTTTCTTCTTTTGGTATAAGAAATGTTTTTTGATCTGATGTATTTTGCATTCTGGCTTCATGCAGTTGTAACCACACACACTTTGCAGATGTAAAAAGCTTTAAAACTCACAGTAGATCACCAATAAAAGCGTAGTAATGAATGAACACTAATATGTATGGTGTAAGATTATTCCTGATGATACCAAACTATAATTATGGTTTACTTATGCTGAAAAGACATAATAACAACTTTTAGGCACAAAAGGAATCAACCAAGAGGGGCAGGATTTACATTTTATGATGTGCTAACACATGTCAGTAACTTAGAGTGAAAGCACCTGGTGGAATGCTAGAAATGAACTAACAGTAATGGGTGAAAAAAAACCCTGAGGTACCTAGATAATACTAATCCCTTGCTAAAAGGCTTTAAGATGGGTTTGATTACATGTTTAGAGAACACACTGTACATCTCCAGAATTTTCATGAACTGATCTTCACTGATTTCATTCCGGGTTTGGAATAATTATTAGAGTGTGTGAAAGCCTCCATCAGGTGTCTGCTAGAAGAAACATAAGACATATCAGATGACTGTTGTTTTTGATTTTTTCACACTTCTTTGTGATACTGTATGCAAAAATTAACGGTATAAAAAACGGTATTTTTATTATCTGATCAGTACCTCCAACACTTGAGTTTTGCGGATCGGGAAGGTGGAGCTGTCCAGCATTGTGGTTCTGAAACGCAGATGCTGAATGCAGGCTCTCTGTTGGGCTGCGGCTCATGTTGTATTTTATGTTAATTTCGCATTCGCCATTGAACAAACTGATTTATGTGATCTTTATCCAAATACTGTCAATTTAGGTTAAAACAAAACCCTGCACTCATCATTAAGGAATACTTTAAATGGACATTTTAATGAATGAAAACAATCTTCTCAGATCTACATATGGGCATTTAAGCCTACTATATTTTCCTCCAAAAGGAGAGACAAGCGGTTGTATTTCAGAAGTTAAGAGCCGTGAGAAATAGCCCAGGCTCTAATGAGGCGCAGCTTTGGGTCGATAGCGTGATGCTGCGCAGAGGGGAATGTGAAAGAATGCGCGAGGGGTGGAGTTCTGCTCGTTTACTTTACTCTCCTCCACAGAGCTACACGCACTCAGCACAAAGCTGTCTGGTGAGCAGCGCACTCTCTCTTGACTTCTTTCAGATAACAAGAGCAGCTAGGTTTTCTTGTTTAACCTTACAAATCATTTGGTTTGAGCGCATCACAGCTCATCAGAGGTACAGCGCAGACCGGAACCTCCAGTGCCCTGGTGCGGTCCTGCGCGCGCCCGCGCCTCGCTGGAGCTCTCTCTCGCTGAGGTTTTAGCAAGAGCCGCAGGACTCCAAACTGCCAAACTGTTCGAAGTACGGAGCTTCTTCCTGTCCCGCTCGCCCATGGAAGGCGACGTTATGGATAAACTGGAGGACATGGCCTCAGTTTGCGAGTTCGACCCCATGACGGGGAATATTCCCGCCACAAAAGTGGAGATTACCGTCTCGTGCAGGTGAGTCCAGCTTTTCATTGAGCCGTGTCACCTTTGGGAAAGTTCTAAGCCTTTCTTTGCTGCTTATTGGTTTTTAGTAAAACATTTTTGTGTTGTATTGACGTATACCTTTGTCTAAGATGTAAGCTTTTAATTTTTTTTAAAAATATAATTATTTGACGTTTGGTTTGTTGTAAAAAGTTGTCTTCACTGTGTCTTGACCACCACTTGTTCCTGTAACCCTGATACACGACGTTGTTTGTTTAAAAGTATTTTTTAATTACTTTTAGAATATTATTTTTTACTTATTAAGTTTTGAAATATAATTGGCTGATGTGAGAAAATACCGTTCTATTTTCACTTTAAACTGAATTGGTTGTTCTTCAATGGAGACCAGGCTGTGGAATATTTTACATAATGAGTCATATTTTAAGCACCATAGTTAAAAAAAAAAACATATATTGGGAACTTTCCACTTTATCTATCTATGCAAAAAAGGGAAATAAAAAACATATCACTGTTGGAACAAAATGTTGATTACGACCATTTTATCATCACTCTCTTTACCTCTAAATTCAACTCAGCATACATCCAAACTTCCATGATTATACCTAAAAGCTCAAGAGTCTGCAAATTGATGCAAGTAAACCTGAAAATGATGATATCCCATGCAAAACCTGATGCAACATTTAGTCATTAGCTGTTCTTTGATACAATTAGTTTAACTAGAGCTTTAGAAGTAGTTAGTTGAGGCTGTAACCAAGAACAGAAAGATAAAAAATGAGCATAAAACCCCACCCAGTGTCCTCAAGAGAGTGAATACAGCAGTATAAACTGCAGAGATGGGTTTGTGTGACTGGTATTTTTGTTCAAGGATGGTACATTTTTTGTACTTAAACCATCAGCTACATTCATGGCATACCGTGTTCATCTTGATAAGAATTTTTTATTTTGTGATGTGTTGAAAATGCATTATAGTCATGGGTCTGGCAGCCAGGATCACATTCGGCTCATTGCTCAGAGGGATCACTGGGCTATTGCTTTGGATTTTCAATCATCTTGAGGAGTAATGGATATGGCTGGCAGACTCTAACATCTGCGGTGCCTTTAATAGTCCCTTACAGTCAATTATACATGCTCAAGTCCAATTTAGGCTAAATGATTTTACTGAATTTCCAATCCTGAATGTCAAACTATCATTTTAATGAGAGAAATTTCTTGTGCATGTGGCTAATCATCAAAAGCTCATCAACTTCTCAGCTGCAGGATAATGCTGCCTGCTGTTTGCGCAGAGAAAAAAAGTAGTATTTTTGTCTGATTTATTGCTGTTGTTGCAAAATGGCTGTTGACTTCATCTGATTCAAGATGTGTGTAAAAAGAGTTTCTCTTAACATCTAATAATAATACATAACTATATTCCAGAATATAAAATGTTGTAAAGATGAATACATACAGATCGTTAATGCTTGTAAAATTGTATATGCCAAACATATTATCCTCATATTAAAAACACGCACATAAATAACAAAAGGGACGCTTTAACCACGTCAGAAATAAATAATTCCCTATTATTAATTACATACAGAATTTTAAAATAAAGCAGTGTCTGTGATGTGTCCAGTAGGATCTCATTAGAATCGTTTTTGTTTGGATTCTTGTTTGATCTGTTTAGGATGGCTTCCAAACTTGCATAAAAAAATCCAATAAAGTTTTTTCACAAGTTTTTTTTCCTGACCCTCACATAAAAACAGGTACGATTTTTGTTAGTGGTTTTTAATATGATCAATTTATAGATGTGTTTTCGCACAACTAATATGATGATTGTTTTAATTGAAATCGATTTTTTTTGCCACCGCTGTGGTTTTTGATATTGAATGAATAAATCTCATGTCCCTGACCAAAGATGGCATCTCCTCCTACGCTGAGCTTTCTCTCCAGGGTCTAAAGGGACGAGTCTTTGGGTGGTGGGGCTGTGTTTGTTTGGTGTAATTGATTTGATTTGGCCAAATTATCAGGGGAACGGGAGACAAGGAATTGAGCTGCTTCACTCGTCCCTCTGGATTTCCTCATAACCTGTGGATGATGTTGTAGAGTGAAGTTTGCCTTGACAAACTAGAAACTCTGTGATAACCCTTATCTCAAACCAAAGCAGTCCTGAGACCTAGAGATATGAGATCGATCCTGGTTCCTGCTTCTCTAGATGAGTTTTGGGTTCTTTATTGTATCCTTTTTGGCATAAATAGTGAAATAACAAGAGGAGTAATTTTTAGAGCTGCTCAACTATTTTGGGGTCAGTTTAAAGGCAAAGATTACCAGTAACATTACCAGTAATACTACAGATGACGTACCTAGAGAGAAAGCACAAAAGAACTTAAATACAAAATGTGAAACACAGAGATTGGCTATTGGCTAAGGTAACGAGATAAGGAGTAACAGATGAGGAGTAGAAAAAAGGGGCATGCTCACAGGGAAACAATCAGAGAACATATTAAAACAAAAACAGTAAATGACTGAGAATATAGAGAACTGTTACAAACTTAACATGAAATATTAAAGGAACACAAAACCTAGAACTCAAACCATAAACAGTCACCAACATTATAAACCTGTTTAAACAATTACATACAAAGCAAAATCCTGGGAGCAAAATGATCTCTTTTCAGGGTGTATTTGTTTTTTCAATTTGAGTACAACAATACTTAAATTGAGTTAAAATATCTAAAGACACACTTTCTTAGAGCCAATTTGCAGTTGAAAACTTTGTAATAAACAATTGTGTTTGTACGTTGTACAGTCATTGTACCCAAAACAGTTTAACTTAACCTTTTTAATTTCACTCTATGAAGAGAAGGCTCAGAACAGAGTAAATTCAACAATTTGTATATTTTTTGGGTACACCTCCATTGTTCAAATAAAATTAGACATTGATGTTTTCCTCCAGGATCATGTATTGGGAAACAAAACAGTGAACTGCTTTTTTTCCAACAGGTCTGAAAGATTCTCATTGTTGTTATGGTTTGAAATCCTCACATGTGAAAATGTTTCTTGCTCCCTGAAGCACTTATTCACAACTTGTGCTCAATAGATGTCATTGTCTTCATACAACATGAACATTAAATCAGACGAGAAAACAAACAATGGGATCATCTGCTCAGTTGTCCCAATCCTAATCATCAGATGTTACTCAAATGTGTCTAAATGGAGTTTATTTCTTAATGTAATTTCAACCATGAAATGACATTTGTTGTTCAGACAGAGAGGGGAACAATAAAATCAGAGTCTAAACCTTAAGTCAAACGCCTGACAAAACCCTCGGCTAATCAGAAGCACAGCATTTCAGAAACCCTTACATTGTAGTTTGTGCAGCATTCAAAACAGATTGCTGCTCATGCATTTGGCAAGGAAATTCTGGCATGTATCGTTTTTTCCTGGTATTATCTTGTAAATATGGTCTAGTATAGTGTCCATTGTTGGCATGCTTTAGCATCATCACATATCCTCCTCTTAGCTAACCTTCTAGGTGAGGAGTCGTATCATAAATGCAAATGAGTATTCCCTATTGGACTTCTGCCTCTGTCTGCTGGGGTTTTGTTGTTGGTTCTCAACTAGATTCTGCACACATGAGACTTATATTTGAAAACTTTATTGTTCCTTTGTTACTTTCATAACTGGATTCTCATCTGGTTGTTTTATGCCAAGGAAAAATTTTTTTCTCCCAGAGCCAGTTCATGACATGACATGACAAGTTTCTTCTTGTTCTGCTTCTAAAATTCCATCTTCAACAACCAAAAAAATATGTGGAAGATACTACTGATTGGATAGATAAAGGGACAGACAGAATGATGGTCTTTGCATGCCATTAAGATGAAGAAACAATGGCAAAGGATGTGCCAAGCTATTCCCACAACTTTTTGTCTCGTTTCTGTAATTCCATTTAGGATATCTTCAAGTATTCATGATTTGTATTTTAATATTTGATGAAAAATTTGATGGTGAATGTGATGGGGTGGAATTGGTAAATAGATTGCTTCAGAAAAATATTCCGCTCTGGCTAGTCAAAAAACATGACTAAAACCTGCCCTGTTCAGAATGAGATTTTACCTGGTGTTCTTGTTAGATATATTGCTGGCATGCTAACGACGAATATGCCTCTAGTTTGCCTCCTGGGGCCTTGAAAAGATCATAGATTGATATTTACTGGTGTAGCTCCTGTTGTAAACAACATTTTAATACAAATCCCTGGTGTTGTTGTATTAGGTTTGTGTATGTTGTGTTCATTCGATGAAATGAAAATTGAAAATCAAAATTTGGCTTAGTGGTGTTGTTTTTAAATCACTGATTTTAACAAACATGGAAATTGCCTTTATTTATTTATTTTTATTTCACTCCAAAAAGATTGCATTTTTATTTTCCTCTATTTGTTTAATCATAATAAGTGTAGAAATCACATTTTCATGATACCTAAAACTAAACTGAACTCATGATAACTAAAACTATTTTTCCATTTGCCTTTGTAAGCCAAATCGGGAAGTGGCTTGGCTGTCTTTTCCTGTGGAAGTTTTAACCTTTCAGGCACACTATTAATAACTTATTTAAGACAAACTGCAGCAGGGCTATTATGTGACATCCTGAACAGATAAACTAAAAAAATATTTTATCTATCAACTGAAATGTTTCACAGTGTTCCACAAGTAATTCAGGATTCTCTCAGTTGTTAAATGTTCATAAAACAGTAAAGAGAGCTCTTGAAAAGTAGAACTGCTTTCCAATTCCAGCTCTGCTCAGGTAATTTTGAGAGACCATCAGTCTGTGCTCCAGAAATAGTACAAATTTCAAATGAGTTTAACATTTTATTATAATTTTGGACAAACCAAATCCACTGTTGCATTGTGAGGCAAGTAGTGCAAAACACCAGCGTTTGGCTGCGTGCCAGTTTCAATAGTACTTAAATATCATCCCAGGGACCTTAGATAATACATTTGCAGGCTGGATCTGACTCCCAGGTCTTGACTTTGATGTATGTATCTTAAAACATTAGAAGAACAGTGTTGTTTCTGCTCGTTCTGAAGCTCTGAGCCTTCTCTCCTGCCACAAAACACCCCGTAGTGACAATCATCTCAATCAATGATAGACATGTTTTCACACATCAGTCGTCTCTTGCTAATCAGGGAATTGTTTAAACACAACTCTCTGTTTTTAACCTCATCCAAATGGTTTCAAAAAAGGTACTATGTACAGAACGTGATGTAAAATCCCACAAAAGCATGCCCGGTCAAGCTCTATACCATTACATTAAAGGTTGATGTAAAAGTGTTACAAAGGTACCAATTTTGTTTAATGACAGCAATGGGCAGAACTTTGTTTAGAGTTGAGCTTTATGTGGCTTGCAGTTGGGATTGCTCGATCTATCATGGATTAGCTACATTTGTCTTTCCCTGCATCACTGTTTACCTAAACTCCCATGAAGGGCATCTGCACACACACGCAATGTTCTGCTTAAACACACATTGTAATGAAGCTATTGGTTATTCCAGAATAATCTCACATCGATCTGATATCTGTGTTCAGGAGAAGATTTATTTGTAAAAACATTTCTAAGAAAGAACCCGCATTTACAAGTTCCTGTTAACTATTCAAATCACTGCTTTTATTATGCTTTTATGTATGGAAAAGACAGAATATTTCAATATCACCCAAGACTCGTAGCACAAGTGTGTTCTGGATTCTAAATTGAACCTTTGAAGTCAATGTCTGGTACAGAGTGTATCGTGCCTTAATGTTGATGGCAATGTTTAGGAACATGACTGAGTGTCTGACCTCTCGGTCACAGAGGGAAGCACTTAACACACTGAATTGTCAAGCAGATGGTTGAGGTGGAAAAAAAACTGCTGCTGAATGGATGAATGGCTGGCTAAGAGTTTGTCCAGTTGTTAATTGAGCTGGCTGATTTAGTATGCGTATAAATGTGTTTGCAGGGCGTTTGTGAGTTTGGTCTGCTTCGACAGTTGTATCAAAGGCCTCCAGATCAGCTGTCTCTCTAAATCAGAGTTCTTTCCTGCAGTGTTAGCGACCTATGCTGGGATGGTGAACTGTGCCTTCATGTTTTTCTTGCTGGATAAAATCTTTATACACAGTATATACACAGTAAATACGGAGTATACACAGTAACATCTGTTAAATGGACACAGTTCTGAGTCTATTTGGTCTTATTCTAAAGAATTAAATTAACACTGATCCTGCCCAACTTGAATCAATAAATCAAGTCAAAATGCTATTTTTTTAAATTGCTGTAGAAAACAAGAAGTTGTGAAGATTTTTGTATAGCAACGTACACATCTTTATTACAAAGTAAAAGTTCGGTAAAGAAGTAGTGATTTAGATGATAACCTCATAAATATTTAACTGAGTTTATGTGTTGTAGAGTGTATTGTATCCTATTCTGGATAGAGTTAGTTTTACACTCCTGATTTTACTGTGTACAGATATATAGAATAAGGGGTGGAAAGATAGCTCAGTGGTGGAGTTGGCCATCCTTTAACCGGAAGGTTGGTGGTTCGATCCCAGCGAGGGATCATTCTGCTGTCGTGGCCCTGGGGAAGCCAGTACTTTACTCACATTGCCCTGTATGGATGTGTGTGACTGGTGGAGTGTGTTTGGTGGTGGTCAGGAGGCCATAGGCTTAGATTGGTAGCCACGTCCTGGTTTCCCCAGGCTGCTACCAAGGTAGCTTATCACAACCAGAGTGAATGTGGAGTGAAAGAATATTGCACTCAAATGTTTGGAAGTGTAAATGGCAAATTGAAAAGTCTTGTAGGCAAGCTTTCTGAAAGAAAGCAACCCGTAACCTGCTTGATTGAGTGGTTGATGGGGAGGAAGTAGGTTATGTCTTGGTTGTCAATAATCGTAGGTGAGTGGGCTATGAAGCTATGAAGATCATCGATTAAAGGGTTAGGTGTGCCTTCTTAATCAATTGGCTAGTTGTCTGACAAGCTGCTCCTAAAATAATAAAAAAAATAAAAACATGACTAATAGGTGCAGTTCATCTGACTGTAAAGCAAACACATTCTTTAGCTTTACTGCTTTCAATACCAGCACAACATGCAATATTGGTTAGTATTTTTTTGTGGGTATTTTTTTTACTTACCATTAAAATCTCATAATGTAACCTTTTTCATATCTTTATATGTAAAGAATGAGTAATTAAAATTAAACGTGCCTCCTAAGTCAGAGAGAGCTGTGTCATCTTTTATAATCCATCAAGAAGGGCTCTAATACAAAATGAAAGGCATTGTTTCTGACTCAGCAAGAAGTAATTAATATTTAGGACTTAACAATGCTGTTTCTGCTGATTGTTGATGAGCTAGAAATGCTGGCATGGCTTTCCTTCTCCAATTATCCCTTGAGGAGAAGACAGCAGGATTTTACATATATTTAATGAAACCATAAAACAGGAATTCCTTGGTCGCAGAACCTGACTTTCTTCAAAGACAGCCTATTAATACTTGGTTGCCAGTGCCCAATGTTCTGTTTGGTGACAGTCTGCTGAAGCTCTACATAGGACATTAAATTACACCCTACTTGCTCTCTTTTTTTAGACTCATAGCAATGTTTCCCTGGTGGTGTTCTGGCTCAGTCTTGCTTTGGTCTTTGTTAAGAGTCCATCAAGTAACCCAGATGATCACCTCTCTGCATTCAACTGAGAGTCTATGAGTGGTAAACCCTCTCCAAAGGAATGGGATCACTTCACCAAGGTGACATGATGGTAGAAGATTTCCATCTCCTCCGTTAGGGTCACTGGCTTTTGGCAATGTTGTAATTTGAACTTCTTTGTGCCCTGAACCTGAGAGCAGCATCAATTATTTTTTCTGCTTCATTGATTTGCAGGCTGATTTAAGAGTTTCACATCTATTTTGATCCCTCAACTAAAATAGCTTCTCCTGCACGAGGGTGCCAATTACAGTGCCACCGAGTTCTGGAGGGGGTGGGTGAGAAGCAGATCGGATCACAAGTCCATAAGTGTCAGAGCTTTAGTACTTAGTAAAGAGAGTGAACTGATTTATGGTGCTAATGTCAACTTTCAAGAGCAGGTGTGTCACAGGACACATCAATACAGATCAATGTAATATAAATTGATTATTTGAGCTTTATGAATATATTACGACTCTGTACTGCTATTTTGAGAAAAATATTTGAGAAAATATACATGGTATGAACATGGATTTTGTTTATTTTTGTATGTAGTGTTCTTGTTGATTAGACCATGCTTTAAAGTACCCCTGTTGTGATTTTGAAAGGTTCCTTGTTTAATTTTGGAGGTCTCCAACAACAGATTGACACATATGTAAGGTTGAAAAAACATTTTGTTTTGTTACAATATTCATTTAATTTTAATTTTTTATTTTGGTCTCGATACCCAAATGATTCATTTAGTGACTTGTTCGTAAAAAAACCCTCCTCTATGTGACTTGGCCGGTAGCAGCTTATGGGGCTGCTGAATTAAATCTGTTTGATCCGGTTTTGACCTTGTTTAGAGATATTTGACAAAAAGGAGCACCAATAAACAGTGTACAGAACATCCAACTGTTAGTGAGCATGTGAGCGTGCAGGCTAAAAGATTCACTTTCAACACTTTTCAACTCTTTCTTATTAAAGACAATATTTAAGGGTGTCTCTCAAACATAAAGCTAAAAACTAAATCTTAGAGGGTTAAGCAGCACCAACCCTCTAAAGTATGTATGATGTTATGATTTTCTTTTGTTGACTTATTTACTTACTAATTTTGGTAATAAATATTTCTGTCACAAGTATGTTTAGTAGAAAACTTTACCAGATGTTTTGGGGTCCTTTTGTTATTACGGGGCACATTAACAAAGTCTGGCTGGCAGTCATCTACAGAGATGTTTCTCCATTTTCAAACAGCCATTTCAGTCCAACACAGAATTTAATTATAAACCAATTTCTCACACAACAATATTGTGATGGAAATGAGATATTTTTCAGCCCTGTCAAATCAAACCCGCAGCCTTTTTATAGTTTTCATTGAGTCACACTGAATTCCTTGGTCTGCATAATCATTCCAGTGATCTATTACATTGCTTTCAGCATGCCTGTTGTAACGGGATGCTACAATCTCTTCTTGATTCAATAAGTTTTCAGTTAGAGACTCAGTCAATGAGGATTAAATCAACTGTCAAAAATGAAACTGCCCCCAGAAATATAACTTTATGTGAATTTGTTTATCATTTATAAAATGAACACTACTTCTTTCCATGTTCAATTGTTCTCTTGTGCACCAAAGTGGGCAGAAAAGAGAAGATACAGCAGCGCAATATAAAGTGGAAATCATGATTGACCTCCGGCTGGAAACCGCTAAAATAAATTACTTTAAAGCAAAGGTCCAAAGCCTTGTCAATCTGTAGTCAGTTCATTCATTCTAATATGGCATTACTTTTAACCCAAAAGAACCCAAACTCATTCATTCATTCATTCATCTTCATGTCGGCTTTCTTCCCTTTCGGGGTCGCCACAGCGGAATGAACCGCCAACTCTCTGGCATATGTTTTACGCGGCGGATACCCTTCACTGGGGAAAGAACCCAAACTCATTTTCCTTAAAAAAAGAAAGAAAGAATGAAGCTAATTAAGAAAAAGGCATGTCTTTCGTTTAAAAGTGTGCCTATTATAAAAAAAAAGCAGTTAAGAAATATAGACATAAATATACGTATAGGAATGCAGTCACTGCCTTCCATGTGATGCAGATTTCCTCAAACGTATTCTTTTCATTTTGATAGAATAAATGTGTGGACTTCCCATGAAGTTACATGTACACCAAGAATTTATGCGATAGCTTGTTTTTTGTGTTGGTTCTCTGCTATATTATTCAAAGCACATTGTTTCTCTTCCATTTTCAGAGATTGAAATCTCTGGGTAGCATTCGATCCATATATCATTTGCAGCACCGCCCCTTTTCATGAATCAAACTGGTAAAAGAATAATAAAAGCTATTCATTTATTGAGAGAAGAGATGGGTTTCTAATGAAATGTTAGGCTTTATTTGCCTGTACTATTTGTCCAAAATGTTCAGATTTTAACCCCTTTGTTCTTTTTCTTCTGTTTTCACAGGAACCTGTTGGATCGTGACACTTTCTCCAAGTCTGATCCATGTAAGTGTCTCTTGAAAGTGGTTGTAAAAGCACTCACTTGAACAAATTCAGTCCCCATGCTTTGTATCTTCTCAAGTTCTTCTTTTGCTCTCTCTTCCCCTTCACAGTTTGTGATATTTGTCTACTCTGCTATTTCTCACAGTTGACAAAATGTATGCATAGAATTTGCATCACAATGTGACAGCATTTCCTCACTATAAAGAGAAATGCCAAAGAGTTTAATGTATGCAGAGTATCAACTAACCTCCCTGAATACAGATGGAGCATGAGTCATATAGAGTCGTTCATACTGTACACTGATATATCTGGCTTTAAAGTAGAAATTATGAAACAGATTTGGGTAAAAGGCTATATAGTGACATGTTAATCCTAGAAAAAAATGACATTGAGTTTTAGTTAAAGTACTTTGTAAACCATTATTTAGTTAATACATTTACCTTAAATTTTGCAGCTACATCCCAGTACATTTAACCAATTATTTGAAAAGCTGAAAAGTGTTTTGCTGTATCAACATCCATCTATCGTTTTTGATGTTGATATTTTAGTTAATTCCCGGTGGATTTGATTGATCTTACTTTGTTTAAATTAGACAAATGTATTTGTTGTTTGCTACGAAGCTTCATGTACCATCTGTTAAACAGTGGCTGAAGCTATTTTTGCAAAATGGATGCTGATCCACCTCTTTCTCTCTGTCTTTCTCATCCTCTCAGTGTGTATTCTGTACACTCAGGGAGCAGAGTCTAAGCAGTGGCGTGAGGTAAGTGTTCTCTTCTCCAGAACAAACCCACAATCAACCCTGACATAGCCTCCCTCATGTGCCTTAATCAGCTCTGTACATCCTCTCAGTCTCTCCACACGTTTACCTCTCTACAGCCCCTGGTTCTCATCTCTGCCCATTGATTCTACTGTTGAATATTCATGAAGCTGTCCCCATGGCCCCGAGTGATTGGCTATTACGATGATTGTACACTTTCCGTTAGCGATTAACATTACAGTCGATCAGGCTTTAAAATTTAAAAGGCCAGTGCGTTCTATGGCTCTAAAATTGATTTTGCACTCTCAAAAAGCCTTGAACCGTAAGCCCCGGCGCTCAAATTGAGGAGGTTATTGTAATCAGTTAAAAATGTGCAGTCCCCGGCTGTCATATCCATCACTTAGCTTGCTGAACCACCTGAAAAATCATGCTGAGGCACTCTTTTGCAAGTCTGGGGTTGGTTTATCGGGCCTTTTTAATTGATTCCTTTATTAGCAGGTGACAGTTGTTGGAGCAAGTGTTCTCAGGGCTGGTGTGAATGTCAGGATGTGCGCACGAGGAGCTGCAACAACTTCGTGACCCAAAATAAAAGCATACCGGTGTTCACAGCTGGTTTGGATGGCATGGCTTTCACCTTTGATGAAAGGGGACAGCTTACATAACACAGAGCCGGTTGCTTGCTTCGATTAGCTTTCAACATGACTGCCCATTTAAGATGCTTCTTATCGGAGAATAATGGCAAGCCCTCAGCTAAAGAGGTAGTCATGCTGTAAAGCCTTGATAACGACGACGTTTTCTTTGTTCATTTCTGTGTCTCAGCAGGAGATTTGGATGTCTGTGAGTCTCTTTGTGGCTTACTTCAAATGAATTATTGTGTCTTCTGTTCAATTAGTACATATCTCGTTGTCAACCTTGAAATGAAAAAGCTTCTCAATATGATGATTCGCGATAAAAAAATTGGCATGATAGATCTAATCAAGCTCTTGATTGTACCAGTACATGAACATCACATATTCCAAGCATCATTGATGATTAAACGGCAATTCCTCTTCCTCTGCTACACCTCACAATAGGGACTTTAAGCAGAGAGCTAGGATGTTGCCTAATGCAACTCTATACTCATCACACATGCTTGTGACACTGGATTAATTCTATGTAAATATGATCAATACAAATTTTATCATAAAAGAAAAGCAGAACAAACCAGCACAATATGTGCTTTTCTTCGAAAACACTCTACATTTATAATTTTGCTCTGTCTGTATACCACATTTCCATCTCGCTGTTAGGTGATCGTGCTACCCACTGCGCCACTGTGACTCCCTCTTTTTAACCAGTTATAATACATATTTTACCCTCTCTAGATTATCACTCTTGTAGTTTTTCACAATTGGTAAGACAGTTTTTTCAATACATCTAACAAATTGTGCTTAACTCTTAACGCACCGAATCAGTTAAATCACACAATTGGCAAAACTGTTCATTTCATTCTCTAAAACCCCCCATTGTCTGTCAATCAATCAATCAATCAATCAGTTTTTATATAGCGCTTCTTTAGCAATTGCTTTCAAAGCAGCTTCACAAAGTCCCCATGAGGATCAGGCAGAGCAGACAGGAGTTCCCTCTGAGAGGGGACTCCCGCTGACTGAGGCAGGCGCTAATCACCTCCCCAGCATAAAGAACATACAAACTAAAAATCCATCGATGAACGGTTTGCCGGACAGGACCTGAAAAACAAAAAACAAACAAAACAAACAAAGACAAACAAAGACAAAACAGAAACTAAGAAATGGAGAAAACGGTTAGTAAACTGTAACATAGTAAACAAAACTCATTTCCAAAATACAATAATACATTTTTCAGCACACTAACACTCTTTCGACAGTAACATTTAGTCAATCATAACACAGAGAAAAAAATTTGGGTTTAAAATGACATTGAAATTTGTGTTAACTAAATGCATTTTGTATCAGAGCAACAAAAAAATTTAATTGTAGAGCCTATCTAGACGGATGTTGTGCTAATCATGTTAAGAGTTTAGGAAGGTTGTTAAATGTATTGCAAAAACTGTCATAGCAATTGTGAAAAACTGTAATAACCTTCAGAATCTATCATAAACAGTGTCTTTGAATCACCTCAAATGGTTGTGCTCTGCTGAATGAGTCATACATGTCCTGTTCCTCCCACTATCATGCTTTCACCACACCTACCGCTGGGTTTATCTTATTGGCACACAGCAAATCCACCCATTTCTGATGATTATATTCATCTTTTGTTAAGCAAAACAAAAAGCTATTGGTTCGGGCCATCCAAAAACACACTTTCTTTTCATCTCTCATGCATGAATGATGTAGGAAGAGAGAGGCTAGCATCAGTATCATTTTAAAAACGTTTTTAAATGTACGTTTTAATTCTAGATGAACTTTTATTTCTGGTTGTTGCATAGTTAACACCAGTTTTTGTGAATGTACTCAAATATTCTTCAGATGGGTGCAAGTCAAAAAGTTCCAATGCCAATTGACGCATGTGGTGTGCTATAGTATTTTATTTTGTATTCATTTCTGAAAGTGGCATAGAGCTGATTCTCTGGGGAGTTTTGAAGCTTGTGTTGCACAGTAGTAATCTGAACACCACGAATAACAGTTCTCTTTGAGCTCAACTCCTTCTTTAACACTCCCCAGGAGGTGAAGTTGTTCCTGAAGCAGTTTGGGGATTGAATTCAAAAGTTTTCCTTTGTATCTCTCCTCAATGATAAGAATTTTTATTGAAAAACAGACTTGACAAAGAAAACAAAAAACAGTGCTGCATATGCAGGGAGTCAGCCAATACATAATAAGCTTTGCAAACAGCAATGGGTCAGCAGAATGTTTTATAGATAGAACTAAAGATAGCTGGTACTCATATTATTAATCTTGAGGTTTTTTGTTCTCTGTCACACTACTATTCTTATATTTTTCTTTAAAATTGACAAATTTTTTTGGGTTCTGTTCATTTGAACTTTAATTGTTTTATAAATAATGTTCTTGATTTAAGATTATCTGTTAACGGCCACTCTCTTAGATGCATTTAAACATCCTGCTTGTTCCCTCATAAACGTTCTTGCTCACTGCTGGATGTCTGAGCTGGTGCTACACACTTCTGGTGATTTAATTTATTTATGCATTTCTCATCTGCCCCATCTTCTTAAATTATTCATGGGAAACACAATTAGCTGAGGGATGTGATTGCAGAGGTTTTTTTTCTTTTAAAACAGTGTTCAGACCACTGGACCTCCTCTCTTTTCCTCTCCTCTCCTTTTCTCTCCTATCCTCTCCTTTCCTTTTCTCTCCTCTCCTCTTCTCTCCTATCCTCTCCCGCTTTTTGCCTCATTTTTCATCTCTTATTCTCTATTTTAATCTCTGGTTAATTGATGGCCTTCTGAACAATTGCTGGTTTTCAAAGCTAGACTGTATATAATTGAACTGTACCTCATCTTATATACAGTATTGTGGAGTGTTCTGTGAAGTGCTTTTTAAATTAACAAAAAAGGACAGTTGTTTACAGTACAGCAGGTGGATGAATATACTAGCATTAAAGTGACACACCAAGCATGTGCTCCTGAATATTTATTACTTATGCACACTTCATTTGTATTCACACACACGCATCTATGTGTGCATATAGACACACGGAGATGCAAAATATTGTCTTCTCTTGTCGTAGTTTTCCTCAGGCTACAAGAATGTCACTTGAATGGGACAGTTAATGGACTGAACAGAGACACAGACATGTCTCTTATTTCAAGCTGTTCCCATTTGTGTCTCTTTCTTGTGCTCTTCCTTTTTGTAGTTTGGGAGAACTGAAGTCATTGACAACACCTTGAACCCAGACTTTGTGAGAAAGTACATCCTAGACTACTTCTTTGAGGAGAAGCAGAATCTCCGCTTTGACATGTAAGTTTTTCCTCCTTTGCTGGAGTGCTTGACCCTGGATGTCTCTTTTCCAGGTTTTCTGTTTTAGAAAAAAAATGGAATGCTGCATGTTTCTCTGTCATGTAAAGGGAGCTGGATCAATGAAAGGGAGATATTTCAAACTCATATTTCAAATGAGATTTTATTGTCCTGGACATGTGATGTTGGATTGCACTTTATTTACTGCGTGCTCTTCTCATTCTTGTGATTTTTGTCCATCTTGATCTCATTCATCTTTTTAAATGAGCTCAGCTGTTTTTTGCTGCTGCTTCTGGGATTCTTGGAGTTTAATTGGAAAGTTTTATCAATAAGCGTTGTAACTTAAATTCGATTTCCTGACTACCAATTAGAGCTAGGTCTCAGAGCTACCCACCATTTTCATCTAACTTTCCTTTCTTTTCCTGTCCTTACCTTTTTACATTTTCTATTCTTTTTACCTTTCCATTTTTCTTTCCTTTTCTTTCCTTACCTTTCTTTTGCATTTTCCATTCTTTTCTCCTTTCCCTTTTCCTTTCTCTTTTTTCCTTTCCTTTCAATTTCCTTTCCATTTCATTATGTTAATCTTTTCATTTTCGTTTTCCTTTCCTTTCTTTCTTTCTTTCCCCCCTTTCATCTTGTGCTTAAAGTCTTATTTATTTTTTTATTTATGATAACAAAAATTGTATTACGTTTTCTTTATAGTGATCGACAAATAATTTTAACATGATCGATTACATAATCAATAAGAGTCCTTGGTAAAATATTAGACTCTAAACTTTTTCCCTTATTAGTGTTATTTTCACTGCTTTCACTGCTGCTTTTTATTTTGGCTTTCAGATATGACATTGACTCTAAAAGTCCTGATCTGGCGAAACATGTGAGTGTCCAGTAGCTCTGTGTTTGCATGTGATTGTATGCATCTTTCGATATACATTGTACTTGTTTTGTGGATATTGTAGTTGCTCTTTATAGCATGCAAGTCAGTGGTTGGTTTATACAGTCTGAAGTTGGGGAAATAATACTATACTTTACATTAAAACACAATTAATCTGATTGTTTTCTTTAAAGGTCTTGAGTTTGGAAAATCAGGACAGCAGTTTTACTTTTAATTATATTATGTACATATTTATAATAAAATGTATTGAAAAACAATACATAAATAGAATAATAAAAAATATCGAGGTTGTATAGAATCATCCAACTGCAATTTGTATCAATTTAATGTTCAGTGATATTGAGTTTCTTTTCTTAGTTCTTGAGTTATTTGTGATCATCTTGGGTATTTTTCCGTTCTCTCTTCTCCAAGATCACTTTTCTCTAACACTAGTTTTTTCTCTCCTATCCTCTTCACCCTGACTTCTATTCGTCTTTATTTTTCTTTTTTGTCTTTTTTGTTACATGATATGCTCTGTTGTTATTGTTAAATTTTACGGCCTCACCTCCCTCCTGGAAGCCCTCCGATCTCAACGTACGTCTTTGCCTTGCACACTTAGATTTATCTCTTTACCGGTTCTCATTTATACCTCTTTCATAGCCAGCAGCACCCTGACTCATTCTGCTCTCTCTCCTTTACTTCCTCTTCGGCTTTCTTTGTGGCGCCTATTGTTGGGGCTGTTTTCTGCAGGACTTCTTAGGTCAGACCTTCTGCACTCTGGGTGAGATAGTGGGTTCATCCGGCAGTCGTCTTGAAAAGCCCCTGGGGTAAGCAGCTAATGCACTCTTCTATTAGCCTTGATCGTGATGTATTCAAAGTTTGAGGAGCTGGATGGGCTTACCAATGTTGCCTCGAGCACCCTCTGACTGATTACTAGACTCAGGAAACACAGAAATTACTTTCTAAGTAGATTGTTTTTGTTCCTGTTGGCTACTGATTACTCAAAAATATATGTCTGTTTCAGTTGATCTCACAGCTGTTTTAGCATTTATCTTTGATTTTTGTAAATAAAGAAATTTACATGCAAATAATTTTTTTTGATAACAAGCGATTAAAAGATATCTAAATAATATATGTTTTTTGTATTACAAAAACTATATGTAAAAAAAATATGTCTTAAAAAGTAATACAGAAGAAAAAGACACACAATGTTATTGTTACTCAGGGTTTTTGCTCCAGTGTACATAAGGTTGAATCAAGTGTTTATTGTCAAAGTCTTATTGTTTTTTTGCTCTACCTTGATGTGTTATTTTCTGTGGTGATACTGAGTTTCTTTTTATTAAGGTTTGGCTATTGTTTCCTCAGGACTGTGTCTAGCCTAAGTGTTTCTGTTATTTTTCTTACTCTGAGACAAAGATCAAAGAATTGAAGGGATACTTCCTCTAAAAATAACATCTCATGTTGTTTAAATCCCAGAAGGCTCCAATTTATCTTCAGAGAACAACAAGAGCTCTTTCGGAAGACATAAAGTTAGCTTAAAGCTTGGTTTATTAAATTGATATTTACTGAAAAAGACTGACCCGCTTCAGTTTTTGATCACCATACTTAAAATAAACCAATCTTCTTATGTGTGTCTCCTGAAGTTAGTACTGTAGAAGATTAAATGTTTATGACCCAACATGCTGTAGATACGTTATTGGACAGATTACTTGAAAATTCAATTTTAGATGATACATAGAATTAACCATTTTGTAAACCATAAATAAAACAAACACTCATTGGTTTTGGTCGGGCTAAATACTTTAGTGAAATGATCAGAATGTAGAATTTCACTCTTTAATTCATAAATAACTATAAATATTTAACACATAAAAATAAATGTTGAGTTGAAAGTCAATATTGCAGGGACAGGGCATCATTTTCACTCAAATGAAATTAATTCTACACATTCTTGGGGCAAACATTAACAAGGTGACTTTTAAATAAAATTCATTTTTGAAATGGTTTGATGCTATGTTGATATTCACATGTTTTTCTTTCATTACATAACAGTACATAACAACTTTCTGAAGTCTGCAGTTTAACTCTCAAGCTTTACAATTATGTCAGAGAATAAATAAACATTTTCAGTATCATAAAAAGGTATAGAACTTTCCCTGGTTGGAGTAATCAATGCACGCATGCATGCACACACAAACACACGCACACGCACACACACACACACACGCACACGCACACACGCACGCACACACGCACACACACACACACACACACACACGCGCACAAAGCAAAAATAATCTACTTTTCTCACCACTGTCTTGCTTTCTCCTTGTATTTTTTGCTTTTCTTGCTACCATAACTATGTGTTATCACAGCGGTCTATTTAGAGTGGTGGAATTGTTGCACATTTGTGTCTCTACACCGATATCTTTGCAAACTTGTTACTGTCGTAATACCAATTTAAATTGGATCAGCCTTAGCCTTAGCCCCCTGTGACATTTGCTTGAATTGCCTGTTGACAAGCAATACCTCTGTTTGTTCACATGTAGACCTTAATTAACGCAATAGTTTGAAGTGAGTTTGTAAAATGCTTTTGCTTTCATGTCTTTGATTGTTTCCCATTTAGCCACTAATTTTTCATTGGTTATTGGTGCTGTGCAGCCAGAGGTGTAAAACTACAGCTGAACATTTTTTCTTACAGTTTTTCACAATTGCTAAGGCAGTTTTTTCAATACATTTAGCAAGTTTGCTTAACTCTTAACACACCGACTCAGTTAAAACACACAATTGGCAAAATAATTTCATTCTCAAAACCCCTCGTTGTAAACAAAACTCCAAAACTCATTTTCAAAATATAATAATACAGTTTTCAAAACACTAACATATGTTTTCTTCCAAAAGCAACATTTAGTCAATGGTAACGCATTGAGACAAAAATTGGCTTTAAAATGACAGTTTTGGTGTTAGTGGAACTTGAGTGTAAAAGAAGTTCAAGCATTTGAAATGTGTGATTTTGTATCAAAGCAACAAAAAACGCATTAATTGTAGAGCTTACCTCGACGGATGTTGTGCTAATTGTGTTAAGAGTTTAGGAAAGTTGTTCAATGTATTGAAATAACTGTCTTAGCAATTGTAAAAAACTGTAATTAAGCCATTTTATTTGAATTCACTTAACAATCATGTTAAACACAATTTTAAGCTCCTTCTCTTTGCCTCTCATAGACACTTGATTGATTTATGCCATCTCTCTCTCTGTTCATATTTCTCTGGAAGGGCTCACAATGTTCTAGTGTCATTTACACCATTACTGCTGTGGAACCATGATGGATATTCTCATCGTTTCCTCACCATCTGTGACTTATGTTTGAGCAGCAGATTAGACTTGTCACTGCAGATTGCTAAGGCTAATTTAACACAACCACAGACTACAATTCTACATTAACTGCTAAATTGCCCTGCCTGCAGCAATAGAGAGAGAATTTCTTCAAATAGTGGCTCTAATGATTTATAATGAAATCGCTTTTCAGATTTTATGTTGCTGTATTTTCTACAAACCATGTATTTCCCTCTCCCATTGGTTCCCTTATTTGTGCTTACAGATCATGTGCTGTGTTTAATATCACTGTTAAAATATTACATGATTTGTTAGAATATAAGTTACAATATACATGATTTGTTAGAATTAAAAGTGTTTGTGATGGCACAACAGATGGTGCAGTAGGTAACAACACCCTTACCAATTAGCGGAAATAGGTTAAACTTAAGTGAATCAATCTAACTAAACTAAACTAACTAAAATCTAACTAAAATCTAACTAAAAATGTAATAATAAAAACCACTGTTAAAAAATAAATTTGACGAAAAATAAAAACATATATATACACAATACCTTTGTTTTTCCCACACAATAAACAAATTCTTTCTTTGTTTATTAGCTAGAAATTTATGCTGGCCACACCGCAAGAATACCATAGCTTTGACGTTTATGGCAAACATAATGATTGAGAGACTTGTTTGACTGTAACATCCCTACACAACAGAGAGCGAGAGTGTCGGGTGGAGGGCATAATATTGATAAAATACAAACTCCTACTCAGTTTCTCCTACTGGAGAAAAGCCTGCAAATTGCTTTCATTTATGGACATTATCTGCCAAAGCCAGTCTGTTATTGGGGCTATTTGGCCGAAGAGAACTGAATGCCCAGTGATGATGAGCTGTTTTACTCAAAATCGGCTTTGGGAAGACTGTGAGTCGCTGATTTAGTTGGACTTATGTGAGGCTGCAGTAAAGTCGAGGGAGACGAATAGAAAGGAGTAAGACTGTAACAGAGAGAAAGGGAGTGCATTAACGTAGAATGCCTGTCAGTCCTGTTTTAGAGAGCTAAATTTGGTGGGTTGCTAGAATTCATTTCGCTGTCAGAGAAACAACTGCTTCAGCTACCAAGTGACTGCAAATTTCAAGCAGTGTGAGAGCACATTTGTTAAAGAGAGTAGACAACTGCTGTCTTCTGTGACACAGATGTACAACAGTGTGGAAGCGATGCTTCACAAACATATGCCTTGCAATAGATATTTTTAGGGATGTTTTTTTTAGTTCTACAAAGCTTCCTTTCTTTAACACCTAATGCAATAAATCAAGGAATTAGACATTAGGCTTGTAATATGTATGATTTTAAAGTAAGTATGTTAAAAAAACTTGTCTTTGCTAATGCGTGAATTGTTATGTTTCAGATATTTTATTAATCAACAAACTATGTAAATTTTAGTGTTATAGGCCAACTCTGGCCCACAGATGCCCAATTAAAGGTTTTTACATGCCTAGCTCTCTTTACCAAGCTTCCTAAACTCTTAACACGGTTAGCACAACATTCGTGTAGATATTCTAGATAGAATTAATGCGTTTTTGTTGCAAAATGCATTACGTTAACACAAATTTCAGATGCTTGAACTTGTTTTACACTCAAGCTCCACCAACACCAAAACTTTTCTGTCGGAAGAAAACATGTGTTAGTGTTTTTAAAATATGTATTATTGTATTTTGAAAATGAGCTTTGGAGTTTTGTTTACAATGGGGGTTTTTGAGAAGGAAATTAACTGTTTTGTCAATTGTGTGTTTTAACTGATTCAATGCGTCAGTGAGTTTAGTAATTTTGTTAAATGTATGAAAAAACTATTAGCAATTGTGAAAAATTGCAAATCAGAGGAGCAGATCTCTCCACACAACCTAATAGTGGTAAATAGTTTACAGTAGCTCAAAATGGCCTGCTTGCATACAGTTTGTTTGTATTTTACATGCAAACAACATTTAACAATTTCTCCAGATATGTCAATACTTCCCCAGACCCTCTTTTTGGGGGACAGAAAGAGACTGCAGCCTCTTTTTCATACATCTTTAAACCCATATTTATTGAATCTTTTAGTAAATATGTTGCAGCTGAATACAGAAAATGTAAGCAATAAACAAGCTGTTAAAAAGCTTCTTGACTGCTTTGAGGCGTTTAGAAAACGTGCAGCATTTCTTTGAATTGAATTCATGGTAATACCATATCTTCCATTCACTGGCTTGCGCTGAGAGAACACAAAACATAATCCAGCTTTAGATTCAATTAGAGTGCTCTGCAGTTTAAATCATGTTCATATAAGGCATATTAGAGGGGGCTGTAACATAAACCTTATTGAAGATGGAACACTTGGAGCATCTCTGCCTTCAAAAGCACCAGCCAATCTCTTGTGGATATGTAATCCCAGGTATTCGAAACATTGCTTGAGGTTTGGAGGAAAACCATACATTTTATTTGACCCCAATATACATTATATCACATCACTCTTCCCATCTCTAATGAGAAGATATTTCTTTCACTTTTCAATGAACTGTTAGGCAAATCCATTCAAGTAGAGGAATTTCACATAGTAAAATCTATTCCCTATTATTCAAACTATTCTTATACAGCGATGAAAATGGCAACAGTCATAAACTTCTAAATAAACACAGTTTCATGTTTTAGAAGGTGCAGAAATTAGAAACTGAGCTTGTGTTCATTTAATCCAGTTTTTTAAAAGTGTCTTTTTGAAAAATGCTTAATGCTTTTAGTTTTAACCAAAGAAAAATATTTCTTACATTTATTTTAAACATTTTGATTATTGAAAACAGCAGCTTTGACTAGAGTGATTTCAGCCTCTCTCAGTATGAATGGACATGTCACTTCTGACCAGTGGTTATTACACAGTTTTTCCCAATTGCTAAGACAGTTTTTTTTTAATACATTTAACAAGTTTGCTTAACTCTTAACGCACCAAATTAGTTAAAACACATAATTGGCAAAACAGTTTATTTCATTCTCAAAAGCACCCATTGTAAACAAAACTCCAAAACTCTTTTCCAAAATACAATAATACAGTTTTCAAAACACTAACACATAATCTCTTCCGACAGCAAAATGTAGTCAACCATAACACATTGAGAAAAAAATTGTCTTTAAAATGACAGTTTTAGTGTTGTTGGAGCTTGAGTGTAAAAGAAGTTCAAGCATTTGACATTTGTGTTAACTGAATGCATTTTGTATCAAAGTAACAAAACATGTGTTCATTGTATAGCCTACCTAGATAGATGCTGTGGTAATTGTGTCAAGAGTTTAGGAAAGTTGTTAAATGTATTGAAAAAATGTCTTAGCAATTGTGAAAAACTGTAATAGCTGTAGGTTATTATGTCACGCTGATGGACAGGGTTGTGCTTAGTATCAGCATCAAACAGAACTTTGTCTGTGAAAATGCATTACACAGAGCATCATTGACAAACGGAGAGTGAGGGGAGGTACAGAGAGAATGAGAGAGAGAGAGAGAGAGAGAGAGAGAGAGAGAGAGAGAGAGAGAGAGAGAGAGAGAGAGAGAGAGAGAGAGAGAGAGAGAGAGAGAGAGAGAGAGAGAAAGGAATATGGGCCAGTGAGTTTTATTTAGGCATTGGATTCCCTTCTCTGCTGGGACACTACAGCCATGAGTTTGTGTCTGCAGGCGGTTTCAGCTTTTCACAGAAGAAAAAAAAATCTTCAATTTAAATGTTAAACCAGATAAAAGGCACATGTGACTTTGAGTATAAAATCTTAACTGTTTAAATAATTTATAGGGTAATGGTAACTTGACTGTCAAACAATAGGGCTGGTTCAGAGTGCCTGATTGTTCTACCATAACACAAAACAATAGTTAAAATCACCGGTTTTCACAAACGTATCACATAAATCCCACCTGAAAAAAGAGTAGACTTCACTTGAAATACTCTCGATTTAAAAATCAGAATCAGAACCAGCTTTATTGCCAAGTGCATGTGTGTTTAGACACAAGGAATATTTTGTGGTGTATTGGAGTACTCTATTGAAAACAACATAAGTACAATATGAGTAAAGTGCTAAACTCTAACAATGAACATTTAATAAAAAGCTATGAGTAGACTTATTGTATGATTAGTAAACATTGAACAGAATTATAAATAAAGACTGGCGTGCTTACTTGAAACTAACTTAGTGAAGTAAAAGTAGTGCAGAATAAAAGTGCAAAAATCAAACCTTATTGGTGTTTAAATTTCTGCTAATGCATTTTGAAATAGTTCAGGCGTAATTTTTGAATGCTGGTGTTCAAGATTACATAAAAATAGCATTATTAATGGCAAGAGTGATAGGAAGATCTATGTTCAATAAAATGTTAATTAAGTTGTGATTTTTGAAGTACTGCAGTCTAAACGAATTTGTTTAATTTATCTATTTTTTTTAATCTGTTTTTGTACCAAAGGCAAAAACATCATTGAAACATTCTTCCTCAGTCCAAAGTAGCATGGTTTTATGCGTAGAAGCCAATATTACAAATACAAAAAACATAGTCTCACACACACCTCACATAATGGTAGGATAGCTTTATGGAGTAAATTTGTATCGTCAAACTATCCTACCTCACACTAAATGCAATCGACCGTAAGAGCAGCAAGGATACAGCGAGTAAAAGTAGGATGTATCACTGGTAGGATGAAAGTGTAGGCAAATATTATCTCTGCAAATTAGAATATTCAGTCTGATCTCTTATCTACGTCATCATATTCATTAGAAACTCTTGCGTAAATCCATTGACCATAAGTCTACAGTTTGCACATTCAGTTCACAAGTCTGTGATCATCTAAACCCTTTCATATTATGCAAACGCACAAGCTTTCACTGAGAAAAAGGCTAAAGGTGCCTCACTGCATTTTAAGCTCCCCATCACAAAATGAAATTTAAGTCATTTTGTCACATTGGGCAGGTTGCGGGTAGAAAATGCATTTTCCATTCCATCCAGAACAGCACTCTGGGCAGGGGTTGTTTATGAAAGAGATTGGGATCATAATGTATACAGCAATCGCCCCCGGCTGATGTTTGACATGTCAGACTGACCAACATATCTCCAGTGCCTGAAAGGAATTTTACTTCATGGAGATTCCTTCATGTTGACAATGGTTGACTGTTCACTTAGTGGCCAACATGAGGTCAAGATAAATATCTCAAGAGGATAAAAAGGCCATCTTTGCGACCTCTAAAAGCATTGCTTTCTTCTATTCTCTGCAGACATAGAACATGGCTCTGTGTTGTTAGAAGCCACTGTAGATTTCATTATAAAGCCAGAAGGACAGTCGCAAACACAATTATAGATATGAATCCTATCCATCACTCTGCATGGTCAGGTGGCAGTGATAGGTAAAAGAAAATGCATCAGCAATGGCTCAAAAATGGCTCTCTTGGGAATATCTCATTCAAGGATTACCAGAGAGCCAAGGTAAGCACAATTTGAGCTCTGTAACATATATCTTCCCCAAGCTGCGTACAAGATACATGGCCAGTGTTTAGCTGAGGTAGACAGTGCAATCCATCCTTTTGCGGAACAGATTGCCACCCACAGAATTTGCTATCTGAATAAGATTTAATTGTATCCACACGCATGTCCTGGCAATGTAAACAATGGTTGTTAATTCAAGCTCGCAGAGCATCTGGAGTAGCTCCAAATGATGAAAATGAGTCCCATTATGGTGAAAAAAATGGTCCTTTAGCCTGGAGGTTTTAATTATGGATTGTGTTGTCGTCATGTGGTGCTTTAATTTTGTTTTGTTTGGTTTGGTTGGGTTTGGTTCAGTTCAGTTTGTTTTGGATTATCAGGTGTTTCTGGTCTCAGTTTCACAAGTAGTCGAGAAGTATGAAGCAATCTTACTTTAAATCCCAGAGTATTTGTGGATTAGGGATGCCTAAATATGAAATGCAATTGGATTTTAGTTATAATCTCATTCTAAGCTAAGGATTTTTGGAGATTGGTGTTGAGCGGGAGTGCAGGTCTGTGAGTCAGCTATCTCACTCTATATTTGACTCTTTTCTCTGTCTTTGTTTCTAACAAAATTCTTATTCACATAATCTCTTTTTGTACATAGAGGAATGTTATTGTTCCTAACAGCTCAATGGTCTGTGAAAGCACTGCTTATCTCTTTCAAACACAACGGGTTCTATCAGGAATTAGATTTGCATATATGAACTTAAAATGTTAATTTTTGAACCACCTTTCTCATGATTCAAACATGTTCTTTTATAATCTTTCACATGGCTGAAAAATATGTATGGAGAGCATTCAGGGCTTTAAAAATGCATTTACTATATATACAATATATAGTATATATATACAATATATATACAATAAAACGGAATCATTTAATATCACACTTAGTAACTGTTACTCCATATCTGAATAATACGATGTATGAATGTGCTTTTAAAAAGTTTAATAATTGATTTACATGTTCTAAAAATCTCTTTAAACGCTTACAAATAATGACCAACTGTTTTTTAAATTCTGAAAAGTTTAATTAATAAATGATTAACTGATTATCAATAAAGTATGCTTTAGTGTTAATAATTATATTAATTAGACATTTATAAACTAGATATACAGCCTTTATATTTACAAGTGGCTTACACATGTGTAATAACATAGAACCAATGATTTATAAATTACTTAATAACTATTTGTTAATGCTTAATAAATGATTAGTACTGTGTTGTTATTATAATTTATTAATTCATTGCCATTTATTAATTCATTTGATTTAATTTTATTAGCCTTTTCCAGCTAATGAGATTGATAAGTCTCAAATGCAAAAACAATATTTTGTAGATTGAATTATATATTTTTAAGTAATGTTTATTATTATTATTATTATTATTATTATTATTATTATATTAAGAAGGGAGTTATAGTAGTTGTGTTTAATTTAAATCTAACTTTAAGATATTAATAAAATATGTTTTAATACTTAATGGGCTATGATCTTGGAGCCCAATGTGCAGCTGTGCTGTATGCCATCCTCACTAACCCAGTGCTGCTCACTAACCCCAATGATTCACAAATATCATAATACGAATACGAAATACATTAGAAATAAAGAAACACCTTAGAAGCTGACCAAAGTTAGTCAATGTCCCTCTACCCAAAGACAATTAGATATCTCTTCTTCAAATGATAATTGTGCCAATGTATTTACCCAATTAGCGCTGACAGACAATTTAATTTCGTTATTACATCACTTCTTAAAAAACAGCTTTGAGGTTATCCTTCCTGGGATCACAAGAAGAACCCTGCAGGCTTTCTCCTTACTTTCTTTGAATACCAACCTGCTGTCTTCTTAAATACCAACACAATACTTCACCCTAATGATGAAATATTCAGACATCACCCTAAATGCTATTTCCCACTGAATCTAAAGTGTTAATATCCGTTTATGAATCTTCCTCAGTGACTTGACATGACATTCGGCCATTTTTGTTTACTTGGTTTAGACACCAAGGGATATTGCATTTAATTAGAGTCTAGTTTGTTTTATCATTCAGCACAGTGTGCAATGTTCTGTGGCTCATTAAAGAACAAGTATGAAGAGAAATCTGCATTTGTCGTAAACCCAAGATTCTTTGTCAACACTTTGATGAATAGCTCCTGATATAACATGCTAAATTACCTCACAAGCAGCAATGGCGAGCAATTTGTTAGTCCGACGAGACGCTTCATAAATCACCACCTCTTCTCACATGAATTGTTGAAATCAGCCTGGGCCATGTGGAAATGAGATGCTGAGCAGCTATGGATGTTGCGATGAAAAAAAGCTGGCATCAAGTACAACAAAGCCTGAAAAATATCCAGGATAATTCTGACTAACTCTTCTTCCCCAGCTTCATTTTATCTGTAATCAGTATGTAAATATATTCTCTGTGTTCCTTAAGAATGCGACTAGATGTGCATACTTTGTTAAAGAAGTGTTTGATCTTGGGGAACAGGTCGGCCTGTGTGATGTTGACTTATAAGTCATTTGGCTTTGAATGGCGGATTCGGGACGGGATCATTGATCCTCTGAATCTCCACTGCCTCACAGCTACGTGAAGAAACATGCCTTGATCTTCTTCTTGATGCTGGTCTATGCTTTAAATCATTTTTATTGCTTGTGTCAACATTATCAGGCTTTTTTTGAAAGGTGCAGCACATTGAAGTGAAGATGATCAACATCACAAAGCTGGCTTTGGTTTGTGTTTTGTATAAAAATTTGGCTTACAGTTGGATTAAGATGCAAAAAGAAGTTTTCTAAATATCTGAATACAGATGGCAGACATACAGGTGCATGTCTTTTAGCAGTGCTGTTTTTTAAAGTGGGAGGTTCTATGCTTTGTCAGTTTAGCTTGCACACTAGTTTACAGAATCTTTTGCACTGCAGTTATGTGGATCTAACATTTAGTATTAGATTTTGGGTAAAAACAGTTGCAATGAATACATACCATCTATAAGTTAAATTATACTATAAGCTAAACAAATACATGTGTGAATGGTGAGTGTATTGTTGGTGAGTAGATCTGTTATACAGTCAAAAGCTACTTCAGGAAGGGCATCCAAGGACTCCCTGACTTGAAGTTAGTGAAGCTATTTCAAGTGTTATATTTAATGACATTAAAGTTCCAAATTATATAAAATTCTAAAATCCAGTAATCTTGCGCCTTTGATTTTAAGGGTGAAACATACATATGAGGTTAATCATTCAATTAACATTTGGAGGAGACTGATAATTAACATTTTGTCCCACCTACCTATCAATGTTGTGCAAGTTATCTCTCTTTCCACCCCTTCACCATTTCAAAGGGGGTGTTCCCCTGGTCTAGGCTGCTTATCATCGTGAATTAGATTTATTTACTGTGTAAATATTCCTAAATCGAGAGAGGCCACTCTGAAGCGACAGCTTCTGTATACTTAGATTCCACATTGAGTTTGATGCCAGACAATTTTCTAGTTTTGATTTTCTGTCCATTTAGACCTCAACCTTCTTAATCGATCTGGCTCAGTTCCAGGTCACGGGTGTAGCTTCTGTAGATTCACTGCTTCGAGTTCCATCAGTTTCAGTACTTTTTATTTATTTAAGCGTGATAAAAGAAAAACTGTGATGATTTTGCATTAATGAGAAAGACTTGGCTTGGGGTTTTCAGTTTTCAATGTCAGCGAGGAGCTGAAAGCACTGGAGGACTGAGATGTTTGATCAGATGCTAATCGATTGTGATCGCACCATGCAGAGGCGTGAGAGCCATTGATCCAGCCTCTCTGCAGAGCACACTGCGCTCAAATAATCAAGTGACCAGAAAACTGGTCTCTCAAAAAAGGGTCATCAATTGGGCTGTGTGTGAAACAGCTTTTTAAAAACATTGAAAAGAAATACTTCAAAGAAGATTGTAACTGTTTAGATTTATTTGAGAGAATATATTATATATATATATAGAATACATTTCTGGGGCTCTGTGGCTCTGGTTTATTTTAACCAATGGTTTTACTTTTTCCATGAGGGTTCTACAACGAGTAGAACAAAGAATGTTGACTACTTAAAAATACAGTTTAAGCTCACTGCTACTATACAGCAGATTGTTGCAGCTGTGGTATCACGTTAAGTTCTAATTAGATAGGAATCAGGTCATTATTAGCATGTGTATTTTTGGTACGTAATTCATGCCCTGTTTTTCTTAAAAAAATCCAGAACTGTGAGCACTAATTGGCTGCGGTTTATTCCTTCAGTGGGATCCCTGGAAAGAACTGTGGAGCCATTATTCTCACTGCAGAGGAACTTGGAAATTGTCGGGTAAGTCAGCGGTTTCACTTTATCCCCCACTGAATACTTTTTCTTTGAAATAATTGTTTGTCAGAACACTTTTTTTCTATAAAACCATGGCAGTGGTAGCACTATCTTTTGGAACTCCAAATGGTCCCTGTTGATAATGAAGCAGACTGTTTTACGCTTGAGATGAGACCATTTACTGTCTGGCAGCTATGTTTCTCCGGAGAAATGGGATCAATGTGTAATTCCTTACAGTGTATGTACAGTCACAGAAAGCTTGAAATAAAATGTGTAACTGCATTTTCATTCAAAGTATGAATATGTAAGACGTTTTACAGATAAAAATATATTGATTAAAAAAATGTATGAAATAAGAACATAAAAGAAAATATTTTACAACACAATTTTAGAAATTGAAGTTTGCTTGTTTTATTTTATTCTTCAGGTGTACTTTTGTACTCAAAGTACTGGATGACAGCAGTCATTCTATTTGCATATCTTAATATCAGTCTTTGACATGTTTCTTTTTATGATTTGCTTTCTTAAAGTATATTTAAAACCAAACTCCGTGCTTATCTGAATATCTTCTCTGGAAGCTGTCAAATAGCTTATCAAACTCTTTATTGTGCACTTCACGTCAAGCTTTAGTTCAATTTAACCAGATTTCATATTAATTAGAATTCTATTTAACTTGTCTTCACAATCTAAACTCTTTTTCCAAAAGGATTATGGTCAAAGTTTTTGTGAGCAGCATATTAATATTAATGACTAGTGTACAGTCACTTTCCTGTTCTATTGTCCCCTGCATTGTATAGTTAGTTTTTTTTACTTTAATTACATTTCATAAAATTTTAACTAAGGTCACCTTAGCACTTATTTTTGGGTTGATTTCATGAGTATCAGTATTATCCTTATTATTATAAGGCCCTGTTTACAGCGTAATATTGCCTGGTCCAAACCCTTTTTACTGTTTTGTTTACCAATGTTTGATTTGGATAGTTTTTTACTTAGTAAGAATAAATAAACTATTCCCTGGCTCTGCAACCACTTAATTTCGCATCCCATTGTGATAAATACAAATATTGTTCAGCAGGAAAAGCATGATTTAAAGGGAAACTATGTTGCTAATGGTTTTGAAAACAAACAAAAAAATTCATTCAAAAGTCTTTCAAAAACACTTTTCATTCAAAAGTCATTAATCTATAAAAGGTTATTGGTTATTGGTTATGCTTTGCTTTAAATTTGAGCAATGGATTGTTATAATGGAACTCATATCAAATTTTTAAATGGTTATCTTTACTCAAACATGTTGCTTCTCACAAGGATTCGTGCGGGTCGTCTTACATTACCACCGAAAGGACTTTAAGCCCTTTCTTGCAAGTTTCATTACTTTCTGGTCAAATTGCCAGTGTTAAATAACATTGAGAGGGCATTGAAAACTGTACCACAATTTTTATTTTTTTTGACGCATAGTAATTCATGAATTATGAATTAAAGAATTCAAGATTATATATTAAAAGGCATTCAGTATGGTAAGAGTGGTGGAAAAAATATTGTAATAAAATGTCATCTAAAGTTGTATTTTTTAAGTACTGCAATCTAGATGAGTTGTTTTGATTTATCAAAAAATATTTCCAGTAAAGATAAATAGAATCAAAATTATTTTAAAATTGTTATTTTTATTTTCTATTCTTATTACTTCTGAAAATATTTTAATTTGTTTGTTATACAGTTTAATGATTAATTGAATCTGCTCTGTAGAATCTCATTTAGTTGGAAAATGAACAGCAATGTTTTTTGGATCTTCGTTCCTCCTCTCTCTTTATCCTGTCATCTCTCTCTGGAAGACTCTTTTTTTGTTCTTCAGTTTAGTAAGCTTTTCTTTGTGATCATCCTCATTAAATCGCTGAAATAGAAAATTAAAGCTTTTCTGGGTTGCAAATGACTGTTGCGTTGACTGCACATTATGCACCCCCCCACCCCCCTTACACACACAAAGCTGCGCTCATTTAAGAGATCTCTTGCAGAGTCACTGCGCCTCTCAAGCTCATTTGAAATGCTCAAAAAGCCTTGCCCCTCTGTGACTGCAATATTTTCTCCTTGTGCTTGATCTTTATATGTATTTCACATGGAAGATCAAACAGTGTTACATTAAGTTATGAAAGGTTGGTTTTTGATCAGGTACATGCAAAGATTGACTTTGGGGAAATTCACCATGCGAACTTGAACCTTCAGCTTAATAGTAAGAATCAGCCAAGCAAATATCTTCAGAAGTCTGCGTTTAGAAAATTCTGGCATCATTTACTCTCAAGTACATCCTTGCAAACGTGTAATTTTAGAGTGTAAGGTTAAATTTGAGCAATTCTGGGATGGCTGGCAAATCATATTTTTATTAATTTCCCAAAATATTTCTTTTAAAGAAACGGTATGTTTTACATGTGCATAAATGTCTAAATCTAAAATTTATTTCAGCATCAGACAACACAAAATATGTTTAATATTTCAATATGTTAACTTCCATGTTTTTGGGTGTGCTCCAAAAATCTTTTCAGTTTTTTTTTCTAGAAGAAAAACAAAATAAAGCTTGCACTATGGAATAAAATCACTCTCAAAATAACATGCGTATTTCATTTATTTGTACGTAATGTTCATGTCCTCATACATCTTTTAAAAGTATTCTAAGTTCTTCTGACATGAAGGGGGAAAAATAGAGATTTCTTCCAGTAAATAAGATTAATTACCTAATAATTCTAATAAAAACCTAATGGTTTTTAGTTGATCTAAAGCTAGCAGTGTTGATCTGATCACCTTGATGGATGACAATGCGCAGTTGTGATTGCGATGACATATTTTGGACAGTCGTTTTACATTGCATGTCGTGTTCGTACATTTTGTGCATGTGACAGAGTTGTTTTAAAACCAAGTTTGTGTGTTTAACCAGCCAGAGTCATACACAAGGACATAACCATAAAATACACATAAATTAAATAGGCATGTGTTATTTTGAGAGCAATTTTATTCTATACTGTACGATAAAAATTCTATACTGTTTGAGCGCAATTTAAAACTGGAACCCACCATCATATCAGACAATTAAAATCATTACAAATTTAAGATTTTGAAAGTATCATTTGTTTAATGTATGCTTCTTCCTCTGCTTACCACAACAGGACTGTGTCACAATGCAGTTTTGTGCCAATAAACTGGATAAGAAAGACTTCTTTGGCCGCTCTGACCCATTCATGGTGTTCTACAGAAGTAATGAGGATGGAACGTGAGTTCTCTGCTCTATTCCACGCTTGTCTTCTCTTTCTGAAAGGGAAACAGCATGTCTTCTTCGCGTCTATCGATATCTAAGAAAAGTCAGAGTTTCTGAGGATAACATTACTAGCAAATCAAAAATTTATTGGCACCACTTTCACATCAATTACATCTTTCAAATTTCCCACTTTAAAGTGCCTGTATGTAATATAATATTGTTGTGGTTAAGGACATCCACTTGTGTTTATTGTTAGGTTCACTATCTGTCATAAAACGGAGGTTGTGAAAAATACTCTGAACCCCATCTGGCAGCCTTTCACCATTCCTGTCCGCGCACTCTGCAATGGAGACTATGACAGGTACACACACTCACATACAAACACACACACACGCACCCACACGCACACACACACGCACACGCACACAACCACACACGCACACACATTCACACACACACACACTTAGGAAGTGTTGCCTCTGTGCCTGTCATTGGTGTTTACGGATCTTATTTACTATATTTGTGTGCATAAATCCTGTGTGCAAGAGATGTCAAGCCGAAGCTCTTCATCACAAGGCTAACTTACATTAGCTATAGATAGATTTGTAGCCTGAAATAAACTGATCATTTTGTTTTTTAGGAAATTAGATTTAGTTAATGACATTAAAGTTGTAATATACATAGATACATTTTAATTTATTATTATTTAATTGTTTTAAGTAATAGTTAAACACATTGGAACCTTATTCTCTATTCCTGTTGCTGGTAACTTTACATTATGAGTATGACTAATACATAGGATTTTCAGAAACTATTCATTTATGAATTATTGTGTTCATCCAAATAAGGAGGTTGCATTTGGGAATACCTTTTTGTGGACTTAAATGAAAGCATTTGGCATGTTAAAAGGCTTGAAACTAATAAAATGGATTGTTAAAGATTAATTATGAGGACATGTCGTCATTACAGTAATCACAATATTGGGTAACAAAGCAGTAATACGGCCATATTTAATATCCAGTAACAGATTTAACATGAGCTTATTTAAATGCATAAAACATCTACTGTAATTTGTGGTTCCTTTTTTTGTTATATACATATATAAGGACCACTGGCTCAGGATTCGATTATAGTTCCCCGAATGAGCAGCTACCTCCAAATTTTTGGTTCAATCACCATTAAAGACACCTGTTTGCACTAATTATGGTCCTCTCCGATTGTTTTTTTACCTAGAGTCATATGCATACTAGAGCAGAGTTGCAACTAAAATGTGCAGGGCTGCAGCCCTCTAGGTCTGGATTTGGGGAGACCTGCATTACATGTCCTGCTCACTCTCCACTATACATTTTTTTTTTATGTTGACATTTGTGAAATGAAACAGACAGATAAAAAAGATAGGAATAAAGTAATGTTAGCAATTACTTTTTTGGACATAAATAATTTTTTAATGAGAATTGTAACAACAAGCCAATGTACATTTTCTATCTTGCAAAATTAAACTTTGCAGCGCTGTGGCTGTATTAAATTCTACTGTTGGAGAGAGGTCAGGGTGCTAAAAATTAACATCACTCTGAGATAAACCTGGAACTCAATGAAATGAGAATTATTTGATCACATACCAATTTGCCATGCTGCATGCACATAAATTATGCAGTTAATGAGGAAATGTTTTTTGTTTTTTTACTTTACTCCTGTCTTGTGCATCTTATTTATTCAGTGTTTTTCCTTATAATTCCCCATGGGCTTCAGAATATTCAGTTTTAGGCAGGTTTTTAAGCTTGTAAATATCTGGCAGAGGCAGTTTTTGTTCATGTGTCCACAAGTTTAAAAGCCCAGCTAAAGCTTTGAGATGTGTTGGCAGAGGAGCATCGTCTGAGTGCTGTCATGCCAGAATGCAAGAAACCACTGCACCTGCCACCCAGTGCCCACCTGGTCTCTGATCCTGTGTCTGTCCTTTTGTGTTTGAGAGAAAGATAGAGCAAGAGAGGTGCAAGATGGGAAATTCCAGCTGGTGTGCTACTGGGCTAATTATTACCTGCTGGATGGATGCCAGTTGAGTGGAGTATTTACAATACAGTTTGTTTTGTATGAGATTGTGTGAAAGGAGGATTAGCTTTTATGCAGATTATAATGGATGGGGTTCACGTCAGAAGAGCTGATAATGACGATTTTAATACAGTGTGTCAGATTATGATATTACAGATATTCAAGTACAGTTAGATTCAGCTGAGGTAATTTATTCTGTGCCGATATGATTGCAGAGCAAAGCTTTTCTGGGTAAAACAGCTTCTCAAAGGTTCTCGTGATTTTGAACTCCTACCAACCAAATGTCATCTTAAGTGCTGACAGAAAAATCATTCCTCTTACGAGTCACAGGTAAAAGAATCCGACTGATTTATTTTGAGGTGAACTGATCTTTTAAGAGATATTACATGTGAATAAGCACTTCAGCATCGACGTTTTCATTCTCATGCATCCCCCCTATGCTGTGAATGTGAATGTCAGTCAGGTTGTGTAAATCACATTTCCCTTATGAGGGCTGGTTGTTTAACAGTTCAGGAGTAAAATAACAATCAATCAGCATGCTTATTGTCATCTGTACTCTATTTTTGCATGAAAAATAATTTTGTGGCTACAAATTAGCAGAGAGAAAACAACTCCTTCAAGTGTCTTGAACAAATGAAAGCAAATCGAGTTTGATTGACGCTAAGGGAAGCCCAGTGTCAGACCTGGTAGATGTGTGAAAGAGACAGGAAGAGCACTGAACCCTGCCAATCAGCAGCTCTCCTGAGGGAAGCATCCCAGACTTTACAGAGGAAATGACTTCAGGCTTTCTCCAGCTCTCTGACACTGTGAGGTGATTGCCAGAAAACCTTTAGAAGCCTTATTCTGAAACATTGTCTCACTCTGGAGGTTCAACAGTCACCATCAGTGTGGAACTGCTCTTCAAGTAGAAAGCCCCTATTAGGGAATTTTTTTAATAATGTTTTTTTATTCCTGCCTTTTTCCTTAACCCCGCCTAAGCCCCACCCATTTTTCAATCAAATGAATCACTAGTATAGTCCCTCTCTACGACGAATAGAAAACATGGTTTGACCTGGCAAGTGTGACAGCAGCAAACCGGCGCTGGATAAACAATGCCAGAGAAGTGTGTTTTCGGATATCCGGAGCCTCACCTTTTGTTTGGATAACCAAAGAATGAGTGTATTCGTCTGAAATAGCTCGATTTTGTGTCTGCCCATCAGCGAAAACTTGGAAAGATCACCTTTGCTTGTAAGCTTCACTTCACATTAACTGGTTCATCAACAAAGAACAGGATTTATGACGAGGCTGTCACCCATTTTCACTTTTCAGTTACACTCAGTTACAGACAGGAATTTCCACAAACAGTGGAAGGAGTCAAATGGTTTTTATTGCGTCAAACTGGGACCTCCCATTCTAAAAGCAACATGTTCTACATGTGCTGAGCATGTAAAAAACTTTAAACTTTTTTTTCATCAAAGACATTTCATTCAAATAATCTGATAAAATCTCCTTTTCATCACTCCTCATCTATTATAATGTGCCCATGCTGAATAAACTTAGCCAATATAAAGAAAATTCCCAAAGTTATTTTCTAAAAATATGACTCTCTGGCCAGTAATTATGCCACCTTTATAATATAATTCAGTAATTAAACATGAAGCTCTTGGTGGCCTGTCTCTAGGGAATGTGAATGCTGACAGACAGGACGTATGGCAGATGCACCTGTTCTCTTTCACCAGAGCACAGTCAGCAGATGGAAAGGTTCTTCGCATTCTCCATAGAGCACAACATTCTTTCATCCCAGCTCGGATGCTGCTCCTCTGAGACTCCCCCGCCCACATAGTTAGCAAACGCTATCCGAGTCTCTCAGTCAGATACAGAGTCAGAAACGCATTAGTGTGTTTAAGTAATGATGACCTATTATTGTTTTGTTTATTTATTTAATTGCTGCATGGCTTAGATAACATTTGCATGGCCATAAGCTTCTGGTTTGTATGGATGTTTTCGAGTAATTTTCACAGCTTTATTCTCTGCTGAATTTCATAGCAACAGCAAATACGAGTACATTCTGCATTTTGTGATAAGTGTGGGATATTTCTCCTAAATGTCATTTAGATCTATTACCCTCGAATGCCCTTTTAATAACAAGGCTACAAATCATGGCTGCCTTTGTGTAATTGATCACATTAACTTGCTTTTAAGTAACAGAATGAGTTAGAAATTATTCCTGACTTTGGATGTGATTAGTTTGTAAATAATAATCTCCTCTGTGCTGTCAGTTGAAATGATGCTCCTCCGCTGCTCTGAGTTCAGTCCCTGTCGACCCCTCTTTAATGCCGCTGCTCTGTCTGGATAATGACCTGTAATTGGTTGAATTTTGTATGTAGATGAAATGCTATGAGCTGAAGCCTCCCAGACCTGTTTAATCAGAAAGCGCCCATCATTATATTTCCGCTGCTCTCTTTTCAGCATTTTTTTCCCTTCGCTTCTCTCTTTTGAATCTTTCAGATCAATTAAAGTGGAGGTGTACGATTGGGACAGAGATGGGAGGTAGAGAACGATCTCATTTTTGTAGTACTGGATTGTCACAATACTTTTGCATTTATCTTTTTAATGCATATTTTACAGTTGCATGCATGTAGATTTCAGTTTATTTGCCAGAAAGCGTTCATTTGATTGTTTTATTTCAGTCATGATTTTATTGGCGAGTTCACCACCAGCTACAGAGACCTTTCCCGCAGCCAGAGTCAATTCAACGTCTATGAGGTGAGCCATGAGACAAAATTAAATGATTCAATGTGTTTTTTTTTTCCATTGACTGATTTACCTTCGGTATGTATAATTTCCTGTCCAAGCTAACGAGTGCAATGCTCAAAATCAAAACTTATGTTCACTTCTGTGGATAGTGTGGCAGGAGTGGGATTTAAAACAACTTTCTTGTGAGAAGTGCCGTGTTAAGGTAATGTTGTATAATGGGTAATGTACGCAATGATTATGGGACAAGTAGTTTTTTTTGGTGACATGTGCGTGATGCCTGACGATGAGAAGTGAAAGTCATCGTGAATACATGAGAAAGTTGTTCAAGGCAAAATACTTTACTTCGTGTGTGCCACCCTGGTCAAGAATGAGTGATGAACCTGTACTGTGACCAACAGTAGAAAATCCATTCTTGCATCAAAGAGTATGTGCGAGCCTCATCACTTCGCAGGCTAATGGATCCAATTATTATTATAAATTCATGATGCATTGCCGTAGCGAGCCATAATATGGGCAAGAAGTAACAATAGTTATTCTGTTCAAAAAACATTATATTGCAGCTTGTACGTCTGTGTTATCCAGACTCTTTTTGGTACAGAATGCCACTGCTCGATTTATATGTGGGGCCTATTACACATATTTTACGATCTGTCCACTGGCTGCTGTTGACATACAATGTTGGTTTTAAAATTTCTACCCTAGTGTACTCCTATCAGATCATGGCTCAGATCCTCAGAATTAGCCATTCCCATCAAGATTAAAATGTAAAATGCCTGCTTTCAAATCCAAACTTAAAACGTACTTTTTATTGAAGCTTTTAGTGATGAACGAATCTTTCCATGATGTATTGATTTTACATTTACATATATGCATTTGACACTTTTGTCCAAAGCCACTTACAGTAGGGGAGAGACAATATGCAATTTGTTACACAATCTCACCTTGTTCATAAATAAAGTTCTATAAACTGATCAACACACCATAACAGGAAGAAAATAAAGACAGAGGAAGAAAACAAGGATTTTTTACATTTATTTAATTATTATTTTTTTAATAGTAGGTTTTCCCTGAATAGAAGAGTTTTCAATAGTTTTTTTCAAAGCTGTTAGTGTTGCTGCTTTCCTGACTGGATCAGGGAGTTTGTTCCACCAGCCAGAGACAGTGAGAGAGAAGGTCTTAGATTAGCTTAACTCTTAGGCTTGGGGTGTTTAATGCCATTCATCATATTGTTTGATCTCATTCTGTCATGATCTGTCAAGCAGTGTTATTTTTGGCAGCCACCTAAGTTACAGTCTAAGTCTTTTGATGAAAATGATCGTTAGATTTAGTTACATTTAGACATTTAAAAATGTAATAGTTTTATTTCATGTTTTATTTATTTTGTCAAAAACATTTTAGTCTAGTTTTAGTCCATGAAAATTTATATTTAGTAGATTAAATTAGCTTTTAATCTGTTTTAATTATTTAAAGATTTGGCACTCAATTTCTGGGGTCCAATGTTGAAAATGAAATCACTTCTCCTTTTAATAACTCCTGCTATTTGGTACCAAATTTCTTTAGGTTATTTTTCATGTCACATCTCTATAAACATGCAAAATTAATGTACTTGAGGTTGTTTAGTTGTTGAAATTGAATTGAGGTTCCTTTATATCAGTGATTTTCCAAGCAGCTAATTATATAGGAAAACACTTTAAAGTCCGGGTTGCTCTTCTTTATTAACTTTTATTTAAAGCTGGCTAACAATATGTAACATTAAAAAGTACACGACACTGGCAGACGAGCGCAAGTAAATGTGCTCTCTGGGAGTGTGTCCTATGTTGAGTGGGGCTTTATAGATGCCCTCCCGGACCGTGAGAGTCCCAGCGGTGTACTGAAAGCATCTGTACTTTCCAGAGAATTGAGTCTGACAAACATGCTGGTGTCAGTTCAGCTAAACCCCAGTCCATACAAATCATGTCAGTCTGTGGTGCTTCCTAAAGCTAAGATAGTGTTTGTGTGCAACTGACCTGAACTGGATTTCTCAAAGCTTCTGAACACTTACTGTAGATCAGCCTTGTCCATGGAGGTACAGTAAGTAGATGAAACAGTGCTTGTCAGCCTGGAAATTATCCAGGAGAAGAGCTCTCAAACCTTTCTTCTCTTTGTCAAGGAAAGGGTCTAATGAGCACAGGCTCTCTCACATTCTCCCACTCTTCCAGGAAATGAGGTGTCATCTCTAAACTTTGTCTTTCAGGTGGTGAATTCTAAAAAGAAACTCAAAAAGAGAAGATATATCAACTCTGGAACGGTGAGTTGTGAGCCTGGAACAATGTGTAATCAATGTACAGATGCTGCACAGTGACGCTGAAACTAACACAAGGTTTGATATTTTAAAAGTTTTTTTTTCAAACTAGTCAATATTGCAGGTATAAGTCAGTACAGTACATGAGGCTATAATGGAGACAGGTGCATTCTTTCATGTTCTAAACACTACCAAGTTGCTAAGTGCCCTCATTGAAATTTTGAAAGGTTCCTTATTTGAATCTAGAGATCTCCACAAGCAAGCTCAAAAAAAGCTTACATTTTCTTATAATACGCATTTAATTTTACTGGATTTGTTTTTGATTCCCTAAATGATTTGTTAAGGAACTGTAATAAACCTCTACTCTTCTTGACTAGCTTACAGAGCTGCTGAATGAAATCTATTTGGCCAGGGTTTGACCACGTTGACAGAAATTGCATTGATAGAAATGACAACCAATAAACAGAGTGCAATCAATCCAACAACAAACTGCCTGTGATTGATTAAAGAGTCAAAGTCCCCGTAAAAGCTTGAGGCTCATCGGGATCGTTATTCAGGGTTCCTGAATGTAAAATGTAATTCCAGTTCCGTACTCTTTAGAGAATAAATAAATTCTCCAGCAATCAGAGACGTATAAACTATAACATCTTCCCTTCCTGCATGCTAATCTCTGTGAAAGGCTTGCATAACCCTACTTGCGAAACCCTGAGTTTTTTTTTGTCCAAGTTTGGTTCTTGTCATGAATGAATTGATTCTATAGCATGACTTTAAGCGCACAGTCTAAATGATTCACTATTAAATGCCACTCGCTTGATCAACTCTGAATTGACTCTTTCTTATTAAAGTCAATATTTTGATACACAAAGTTCTTTCAGTAAAACTCAAACAGGGTGTTCCTCAAAACCTAACCCAAATGTTTCACACCACATGAAAGGTCATTTTTAAAAATCCATAATTGCGGGCATTAAAACTAAATCTTTAATTATGTTTAGATTTTGTGATTGATGAAAGTGAAGTAAAATATACTTCTGCTTAACACTAATTTTAATTTTATAGCAATTGTAGTACTTTCAGTTCTTCTGTGTTATTGCCTGATAATCTAACCGTTTGTGCTTAAATGTGCAGTCAGTCAGAACTGGACACAAGGGTCCCGAAATACAGTTATCAAATAATTAGTAATACGGTAAACAGCAAACATGAAATCATGAAATTTAGAGGTAAATTTGAGAAACTTCCAGTTTTATTCCAAATTGCTTCTGAATGTCTGGATATCATTCTGATAGAATAACATCCAGGTCTGTTGAGTGGCTCATCCTTTGGGTTCAGCAGTTTGATAAGGCCAGCAGTGAGGAAGTAATATTGGAGCTCTGGCTTGATAACAGTGATGGATGATCCTGGAAGACTCCCTGCATTGACTGCCATGAATCGACTTTGAGATTGTAATCAAAACTCAAATGAATAGCACATCACCTGTCCTCCTCCCTACATGAAAAAACCTGCCGATCTAATGACAGCACTAATGAAAGAGCCTCTGTGGCACTGACAGCTGAGCGGAGAGACTCTTTGCATAATACCATGATGGATTGTTTCATGGCAGATGTGGTTTTGTTGTAAACCGCCTGTTCTTTCAATTACACAGGTGACACTGCTTGCATTCTCAGTGGAAGCAGAGCACACGTTTCTTGACTACATCAAAGCAGGGTAAGCACCAAAATATAGAAATTTACATTTACAGATGTGTACATGCACCACTGGGAAAAATGTGTATTATTTTCAGCCTTTTCAAAATAGCTCCTGTAATCTCAACATCATAACATGTAATTTTGGTAAACATTCTCAATGGATGGAAAGGTCAAAGATTTTGGGGAAAGTTATTGGAATGTTATCAGATTAATGGGTTCAAACAACCCATCCAACAGCTTTGGGAATGGGCTGCAATAAACAAGGCTGAATAAGCTCTTAAATGTTAAACTAGAATACAGCTATCAGGGTATGTAATTACAGTAATAAGTTGTCAGGCTTTTCAGGTCCTCTTCAGTTTGCCCTGATGAAAGCCTGAGCGTCTGTATTATCCTGTGCTCTGATCGTGAGATATCTGTGGCAGGAGGTGGTATGACCTGCTATCTCTTTCTCTCACTATTCTCTCTCAAACTCTCTCTCAGCTGTCCTCTCTTTCTCTCAGCCCATCTTTCTCTCTCATACTCTCTCTCTCTCATCATCTGTTCTTTCTCTCCTACCCACATCTTTCTCTTTCTCTACCATCTCTCTTTCACGCCCTAGCTGTTTCTCTCCCTTTCTGCCTTCCCCATCTCTCTTTCTCTCTACGCTCTCTCTACACTCTCTCTACTCTGTTTCACTCTCCCCTCTCTCTCTCTTGCTTTTCTCCTTTGCCATCTCTCTCTCTCTCTCTCTCTCTCTCTCAGCTGTTCTTTTTCACACCATCTTTCTCTCCTTCACCTATCTCTTTCTCTATCTCTCTTTCACTTCCTCTCTTTTTCTCCCTTTTCCCATCCCCATTTCGCTTACTTTCTCTCTCTCTCTCTCTCTCTCTCTCTCTCTTTTTTTCTCGCTTGCTCTCTCTCTATCTGTTTCTGTCATCTCTAAAAAGCCTGTGGCCAAAAGCTGAACAATGCTGCATTGATTGGCAGATCTGGATGCATCACAACATGAACTGGTCCTGTACAAGGGAAAGAAATATTCTCCCTGATTGCTCTTGATTTTGGATGTTACATGATGTAATTCCTAAATGATTGTTTTGAAACGTTGAAGTAATTATTCTTGATTTGGTTGGCCTGTCTATTGAGCTACAACGTGTCTCCATCTCCTGTCATTGGGTGAATAGACATAAAATAGGGCATGATTTGAACATTGGTATGGCAAACATAAGGAGGCTGTAGTGTGAGTGAGGGTGGTAATCATGGTATTAGAGCTCCACCCCCAAAAATAGTTCCTCTACTTAGCACTGCAATAATAATTAATTGGTTTAGGGGATCAAGTTATGAAAAGTTGGTTATGTTTTTGATTTAATAAAACTTTCCATGGTGATAAAATAAATATTTTACATATGTTACCCACAATGTGTGAAATCTGGCATTCTATAGAATGCCTAGATAATGTATGGAATGTCTGAAATGGAATGTCAAAGTATGAAATTATTTTTATTTTACACATGCATGGTGCATTATGATGCATGGTATACTTTGTCTGATTGTCTGCCAGCAAAGTATATAATACACCTAATCCCACTATTTTACCCGCCGTAAGTCCTGAAATGTATATACAAGATCGAAGGGTTTTGGTGTAAAATTTTTGGAGTAAAAGAAAAGTTAGTACAATTCCACGTGCCTTTTTCAGTCCAACAAGTACTTCAATCTGATTTCTGCTTTCATTGTTGTCCAGTGGGAATACTTAATTTTCATAGTTTGCCTAAAACCCTCAGGCATTCTATACAATACACATATACCATTTAAAGGATGTGTGTTGCATATTCTTCCTTGTGTCAGAAGTTAAGTTCAGAAAATGTTCATCCATGATCAGTGACTATTCCTCAAACGTAGCTGACCTTTCACACTAGAGTAATCTATATGGCTCTGACATCAGCCTGTGTTTCGCGTCCAGTTCACACTGAGTCCGATCACTCAGTCCATGCTCAAAGTGCTTTCTGTCAGCTTTACACCTTTGTTATTTTTCTCCATCTGACTCTGACCTTTAGTATTGATGCTCAAAGCAGACCTTTGTATAGATTCCCCATCGCTACATTTCATTCAGTCTCCTCTCTACAAAGTGGACTTTATAAACCCTCTTTCCTTTTATATCGTCTTACACTTGTGCAGAACAAAAATATTTTTCTTTTACAGCTTTGAATGAGTACAGAAGAGCTCTCTCAGAGTTACTGCAGCATTTATAACCTTTCCATTTTCTACATGAAAGGCACTATCATGACTTCGGATCAAATAATCTACAGAATTTTTGTAGCCTTCGATAACATAATTTGCATTAAGTTCATTATTTATTTTAAGAACTTTGCAAACAAATACTGAATCAAGGCAAATCATCTTTAGGCTACTCAGCATCAGTCCAAATGAATAATTTTAAGGTAAAAATGTCTAACTTATTTAAGATGAAAGAATATTTTATTCAAGAAATATTCTTCTACAATATATGGATGTTTTTTTCTTTAAGCAAAAGCTTTTTGACTATAAGTTAAGATCAAGGGTAAATACTTTTAAACTCAAAGGTAATGAAATAAAACAAGATTCTTGGATCAGGTTTTGGACATAGAGGTGCATGTTCTGTCAGTCTAACGGTATATAAAAAACGAAGCTACAGATTTAATTCAAAATCCACTTTGAAATCTGTGCGTACATTTTAACAAGAAGCGAGATGGCTGGGGATTATATTTTAATTAAAACTGAGCCGCATGAGGTTTCAGCAGAAGTCTCAGAATATGGTAAAATGCAGATAGTGAATTTTTATTCTAAAAAGAAATGTGATTTCCTCGAGTGCCCTTTCTCTTAAAAAATGTCCTCCTTTTTCAATCATTCTGTTCACATCCAAGAAATATTTTTTCATAGAGGTAATCACATCTTAAGTGGTCTCTTCCATGCCCCCAATTGTATTTAATCTTGAACTATAGAGAAAGGCACTGTGTCAATTGTACTTGAAAAGCTCACCATCGCAGAATCTTGTTTTATAGAGACACAACAATGAACTCAATATTATTAAAAAAGGAATTAATTGCAAACCTGAGAGAGATGAGTGACAATGGATCACACAAGAGGTGACTGAGATACTCATGTTCTTAAGAATGTATGTAACAGACTGCTGTGACAATTACAAAAACATCTTTCTATATCAAACTGTTTGAGCTCTTTTCACTTCTCTTTCACTGTTCCTATGGAACAGATGACATTGAGAATCCCACCATGAAGATAAATGTTCTTCATAAAAAAGCTGCAGCCCAAAAGCTCTTACAGCTTTCTCGTCTCTTGTGAGGGAGCTCCAGAGGTTCCTGCTGTAATGTAGATTAATGCACCAGCCCAGCCTGTGTGCCTGGAGACATCGGTGATGATAGTAATAAAAAAAAAAATCTAAGACTTGGAATGGACAGGAAAAGAGAATGAAGATAAAGGAGCATAAACTAAGCTGGTTAATCACCATTGTTCTACTCCCCCTCACACACAGTCTTTCTCCTGTTATTGTGGTGAGTTAAATCATATTTAAAAACAGCAAAAACCTAATGCTCATGTGTCGTCTAGGAAAAAGATTTGACTGGAATTAGTTGCGTATGTATTTACAGATCTTTAGAATCTGTTTTCTCCCTATGTTCTCTGTTGAATTTTTTTTTTTAATGAATACATTTTCTATTGTTTGTTTTGTCTCAGCTACTGGTTCCAGGAGGGAAATGCTTAATACATTTTCACTTTTCTGTTCCGTGTTTTACTCATTTTACGTTTGCAATGAAGGCTTAGCAGATTGCCTTTAAGATTCAAATATTAGTTGGCAGTATGATACTTCGCAGTGGTGCAGTGGTTTTCTGTTCAAGAGCAGCACTCCAATCAGCAGTGAAAATGTGAGCATATAATCAGTTCTGTTGTGCAGGTGCTCACATTCCCCTTTATATTCTGTGTGCTCAGCGCTTTAATTTAGGAGCTAAAATTATGCATCGCAAAAATGAACAGCAAACTAAACAGGAGCTATTATGCAACCAAAAAAATTTTATTCTAGATGTATTACAAATAATAAACAATCCTGAACATCAGAACTGTAGTCACAAAACAGGGTTTTGATTTCTCTGTTATAGTAGTTTAAATTAATAAATGAAGTCACACTTTATGTACATATTATATTCTATATGGTAGTGTTCTATATGTTAGCATTTAACATTTAAATGGATTTCATTTAGACTTCACACTGACTTTACACTTTCCAGTGGAGAAACTATCAACTACATGCTTCTTATTTAAAGAATAAAGTTTCATAGTTTTCATAATAGTGAGATTAAAAACTATTCTCTAAACCCAAAGTAGTCAACTTGAGGTATTTGCATTAAATCCTTCAATCATGTGTAACTAAACATTTTAACTCGCATTATCACCTTCACAGTCTGCCACGTAAAATATAAATCTTCAATTTAAGATATAACTTAAGCCTTTTTTCACAGTTATCGTTATTTTATATGAATGTACTAGACAGGACGTGAAACACGTTTGATAAAAAGTAACATTAAATTTAACAATTTAACAATTGTGCTATTTTACATTTTAGATTATTTTTAAATACTTTTATTTCTTTTATAACATTTATGAACTTTAAGCCAATGATTTGAAATCAGATAACCACTTGTCCTGTTCACTAACTGCAAGGCTACACATTAATATCAAGCTGCAGACTGAAACTGTGCTCAGACAGGGGATTGGAAAATGGTTGGATGGTTCTTTTATGGATGGTAGAAATGCTCTACTCACTTGCTTTACCCATCAAAGAATTCCCATTTATAGGTTTCACTCATATGACTACTCTAGAAAGTTGCTGATTTGTTGGTGCGCTGCAAAATGGTGAAAAGGTAAAAAAAATTGTCTTTCTCTACAAAAAAGACAATTTCAGCCCACTTCCTTGTCCCATCCCATCATGCTATTCATCAGGCAGTACTCATCCTACTCACTCTGCCTTTTCCACACGGAAAGACCTAGCCATTGACTTAACAGGTGACAAGACGTGCTGGGTCTGAGTTTAGAAAAGTTTGACTCATTGGCAATCTAATAGACTGCATTGAGAGTTGTTTTTTGCTGACTTTGATTTGAAACTGGGGCTCCGTGAGGCTGCAGCTGAATACAAAGAAATTCAACAATATAACACTATCATCAATTTGTGGGTAGCACAGTCGTCTAACAGCAAAAAGGTTGCTGGTTCGAGCCTCAGCTGGGTCAGTTGGCATTTCTGAGTGGAGTTTGCATGTTTTCGCTATGACCGCGTGGGTTTACTCGGGGGCTCCTGTTTTCCCCATAAGTCCAAAGACATGCGGTGTAAGTGAATTGGGTAAACACAATTGTTCATAGTGTTTGAGTGTGAATGAGTGTGGTGGGTTGAGGCTGGAAGGCCTCTGCTGCGTAAAACATATTCCAGAAGAGTTGGTGTTTCATTTTGCATTTTGGTGACCCTGAAAGGGACAAAGCCGACAAGAAGATGGATGGACGGATATTTAAATGATCATTGCAATCAATTTATGTCCCTGTCAAGTGCAAACAGCTCTTCTGATTTAGTCCTGGCATCATATTAAAAAGAACCATAACCATTACACACAAAATTCACGATTATAGTACATAAAATTGTAGCATAAATGTTAAATAAAGAGAAAAGTTACTTAAAAAGTACTGATAATATGGTAATGCTCAAATAAAATGTTTTCCCCCCTATTGTTGTGCTAAGAATACTATGGTTTTTAAAAATCTAGAATCTTATTGAGTAATGTAATTCAAATTCCACTGGGCTCTTAAGGACCTGTCCCTACACTGTGCTCTGGTGCCCACTGAGCTGTGTAGAATCTGTCATGATGACTGGCTTCAAGCTGTGTGTGCTAAATGAACTGTCCTCCAGCTAGTCGCTCCACAGGACTAGCATCTGTAATCCTAGGCTAAGCAGGAGTTCCCATTGATTTCAGTACAGGAACCGAGTTGTGAAATAATCCATAATGTTTGATGCTTCTGTTATCCTCCCAAACTGCTGTTCTGAAAGCTGTCTGACTACTGGAAGAGGTAGTTTTGTGTACAGCAGCAGGATGATTGTGCAGAGCTGCCGTCTGTTTTCTAGCGGGTCTTTGATTGTATGACTCTCTGTTGAGTGAGATGAGATTTGTAATTGCACAAAGCCCTGACAGGTAGAAACTTGAAAATGTTATCCTCGCCATGTTGACTTAATTGGAGATACTTTATTTGAATTGTTTTGATAATGTTGCATGATAATGTTGTCTTATCTTTCTCTGTTTTAGAACTCAGATCCATTTCACAGTAGCTATTGATTTCACTGCATCCAATGGTATGTATTACTTTTCATGCTTGAAAATTTGAATTCCAAACCATATGCTGCTTTAGTTTACTTTCTGTTCTTTTAATCATAAGGAAATCCTTCCCAGTCGACCTCTTTACACTACATGAACCCATATCAGATGAACGCATACGCCATGGCGTTAAAGGCGGTTGGCGAGATCATTCAGGACTATGACAGCGATAAGATGTTTCCTGCTCTGGGTTTTGGAGCCAAGCTTCCTCCCGATGGCCGGGTTTCCCACGAATTTCCCCTGGTACCTGTTTCTAGATGTGATAGATTATGTGCATTTCACAGCCTGCTGGTGCATATCCAAAGTAATTTCTGAACATGCCCCTGTTTCACATTTAGTTTGTTTATCCTGTTGTTGGAATTTTAAGTGTGAGCTTGTTTTGAAGTCGTTCTGAGTTGTTTGCACATATGTTGATGATATTATAATTAGTAATGCTTGATTTCATCTATGGGTAATCTAAGTGTAAATAAGACTCTCAACACTCCTGCTCATTAAATTTTCCCAGACATTCATGCACTGTTTGCCAAGCTTGTTGAGAAATTGTAGTCTCTTAATTAGTTTTTGCTCGGTCTTTTTCCTCCGTCAGGCAGCCAAGTGCAGGAACTGGGAATTCGTTTAATTCTTGGTGCCTCACTTCTAGATCTTCGTAGATCACTGGCCTTAGAGCATGAATAATTATATTATGATGAGTTATAAAATAATGAATCAGGTTGGGATTTATCTCAGGGTGAAACAGTAGAGAAAGTTGTAGAGGTATGCGAAAGGTAATGACCCTTTTGCAAACTTTTGAGATTTCCCTTTAATTACTTGAAATCCACTGCTCTCGTAGAAATCATTCTGACCAATTAGTGTTCAGATGTCTTATAAAACATTATATATTGTATTGTTAAATTCATTAACCAAAATAAAAACAAATCAGTTCTTTATTATAAAAAACCCTGTTTCACTGTTCTCTTTGTAGAATGGTAATGTAGATAATCCATACTGCAATGGGATGGAGGGGATTCTCGACGCTTACCACCAGAGTTTGAAGACTGTCCAGCTGTATGGACCAACCAATTTTGCTCCCGTAATCACCCATGTAGCACGGTAAGCCAAATGCTTTTCATATTAGAAATTTGCACAGAAACTATGTTATGGTGTTACAAAAACTGCAGCAAATTTTTTTAAGAGAGATCTTGAATGAGATATTAAATGGCACTTGAGCAGATGTCACTCAAAAATGAACACATTTAGGAGAAAGAAAAGTCACAATTGTGATATGTGAAGTTAATAATTATGTAATTTATGTTGTAAATGGTATTAAGAGACCCCTGTAGCAATGATTACTGTTGCTATAGTGAGACCCAGTCACTACTTTGCCAAAGGCAAGTTATTCCCCAAGTCGAGATGGGACAAGTTAGAGTCATGTCCCAAGTCAAGACAAGACAAGTCTGAGTTTTATCCTATGTCAAGACCGGACAAGAGTCATGACTTAAATCAAAACAGGACAGGTTTGAATCAATTCAGGACAAGTTAGAGTCAAGCCCCAAGTCAAGAGAGGACAAGTTTGAGTCAAGACAGGACAGAGTCAATCCCCAAGTCAATATCAGAAGTTAAAATCAAGTCCCAAGTCAAGACAGGACATGTTCGAGTATCTTGGTTAATTGGACTGAACATTTGAGAGTCATGCGCTAATTAAATAAGCTATAAACCCCAAGTTTAGCGCGATCATTCTAATTATCAATAATAATTTCGTTTTATAACAGTATACCCATTAACACCCTCAAAGACATGACCAAAAAAACATTAGATGGTGAATGTACTGTGTATACTCACTCTTCTTTGTGTAGCTTCAAATCTCAAACAAATTAGGTTAGCAATCTTTGACCTATGTTTCACATATTGCAAGTTGGCTTTTGTTTACAGCTTTACAACTGTTGTTCCTGGATTAAATGAGTTTTGGTATTATCACTACAAACTTTTTTTTTATTTTTCTCTCTCTTTCTCTCTCTTCTCTCTCTACTTGTGCTAGGTATCATGTCTAAGTAGAGTCGCAAGTCTTTCGAGTCTCAGGTCACTAATTACATGACTGAGTCTGACTCAAGTCACATTACTAGAGTCTACACCGCGGGTTGGCTGTGGTTTTAAATGAAGAAAACCCAGATGATTTAATAACTACAGAATGTTTGTTTCTCTTGCCTTTGACTGTGTCTGAACCTCAGATAGGTCAGCTCTCCAGTTACAGCATGCGTAAAGATTTCTGCATCACAAAGAGCATTATGGGATTTTGATGAAGGCAGAAGAGCTGTGTCAATAGCACAGGGACTTCCCAGAGCAAATATATATATGCATGAGCTCCAGCACGGAATACTAAGTGTTCATTGAAGCAGCTCTTGCTTTATTTTTCTACATTCACAGTGAATTTACACCTTTAGGATTGAGTTTTATAGGTCATTTGGGAAATTTAGGTCATGATTTTGACATCATTGTGTGTGGTGGTGTGAAAAGGTGACTGTGTGTGTGCCTTTGTGTACATACAGATATGCTGAAGCTGTTCAAGATGGCACACAGTACTTTGTGCTTCTCATCATCACAGACGGTGTGATTTCAGATATGGCTCAGACAAAAGAAGCCATCGTCAAAGTGAGTTATCTTCTAACATCTCCTTCCCTCAAAAACCTCATGAAATGCAAAGGCTCGCAGAGAAACCTAAGAGTTTTCAGGTGCTGTTTGGGGTCTTCTGGAGGTCTTCTTCACACCTAATGGAATCCACTGATCATCATTGCTATGGTTACCCAGCAGACTGGATTTAAAGGGAATTTGCGACTGTTTAGATCCGTTATTAGAACAGCCACACCTTCCTTTTAAGATCTTGCCTGCTGCTCTTTCTCATCAGCTGTCTCAATCCATGACGGACTGGATCTTCATCCACATGACACTCTGCTCTGACTAACATGAGTTCAAGCACTCAGAAAAACCCAACAATTTGTGTGTCTATCATTTCTGTGTCACGAGTGCCTTTGAGATTGTATTGAAGTTGGAAAAATACACTCTTGTGTGTTTTTCTGACTTCTCGTTTCAAATTATTATATAAATATGAGCACTTTGAAGTGTTTCTCAAATGCACTCACTTTGTGACTGTGCACTTACAGTAATTCATATATTCAGAGAAAGCTGAAGTGAAATGTGGGTTATTTCCATTGACTGAGTGCTCCCTGCTTTTTACTAATTTACTGCGAATCAAGGAGAATTTCCCATCAGATCTGAAAGATACATGCTCTTTAACACAGCACGACAAGTTCTTAGTATTGGTGCAGGAACGGAAAAATAGTGGAAATATTATACATATAGAGGGCCACATCTTTACAAGATTCAATAAATCTCTTGGTTTTATCATACTGTACACGAAGACATAAGAATTTTCCCACAGGATGAAAGAGTGTGGAAGAGATTCTAAGAATAAACTGCACGTGAATGATTGCCATCATTCACACAGTTTATTTTATGCCAACTGCATATGTGTCACATTACATAATTCACAGCAATCTGCTCTTTCTTTAAGATTGTGAGGGATATTCTGTAAAAAAAAAAAAAACAGGACAAAAGCAAACAAGTGAACAAGCTAGAAGCACGAGAAAAAATGCAATAAAAGAATGCATTGAGTGTGAAAATGTGTTTGTTTTATCCTCTCAGCTCAGTTTCTTTCAACACATGAGCGCCTCTGCCCCGAGAGCATTTCCGGGAATGCTGACCTACTTACAACCCCATAAATATGTTTTCATAATCTGAGCCCATTGGCACCAAGCACTCAATACTCTGACTCTACGTTGGACATAGACAAGGGTGACTGCTGGACCAAATGTAGCACACATGTTAGAGGAGCAAAGTATTTGAGTAGATAGAATTTGTTACTGTACTTTTTTTTTGTTGTTGTTGAAGACGGTGAGGGGCTGCTTTGTACTTTTACCCTCTACTTGATTATAATTTAATTGAATATATGTACTCTTTTCTTCAGTAGGTTTGATAAAAAAAAATTGTATTCAGGTTAAAGGACTCTTCAAAACAATCTACTCGTCAAAGTAAATAGTGGTTCATGAAACAAGCACTCAGAGTACTTGAGTTTGTTTTTACAGCACCAGTGGAAGTTTTTCTCTACAGAAGATCAGAGTCCTCTCTGCTGTCTCAGTCTGTCTGAAGATTTACGGATGGTTATTGAACCTAGATAAAATAAAATTCATTAAAATGGCCAATAGTCTAAGAAGATGTGTTAGGTGTATTATAATGTTTGTTCTTTTGATTTATAACAATTTAGATTTTAACATTTTATATGATCAAGTTAGTCACAATTTGAATGAGAGCAGATCGGGAGGAATAAGATACTAGTTTAACCAAACAACTTTGCATAGATTTGATTTTAAGTTTTGTATGAAAATGCCAGTTAAAATAAGCAGCTGTTGATGTAGAGTATAGCTGATGTCTTTTTTACTGGTCCTAAAACATGGACGATGAAGGATGTTCACTGTTGGCTGGATCTGAATCAGTGATGGTCCAGCTTGTGCTGGTGATTAATATTCTTTTAATATAAATGTTATACTCATGTAAAGAGTCTGATTTCAAAAGTAGAGAAGTAATTTACTTCTAATACACTCTACTCAAGTAAACGTTAGAGTACACATTTTAAAAGAGTAAAAGTAATTCTTGGGCCAAGAGTAATTTCTTGGGTGGATAACACGATATCGCCATATTTCCTTAAATAAGTCAGCCCTTTTTTTGTCTAATTGATAACACCTTTTGGGAAAAAAGTTTTACACGTGTGTTTTTGAACATTTGATCTTGACTGACCACAACCTTTTATAATTTGTTAATATATGTTTTTCAAATTATTTATACTTTTTTGTACAAATTATTATCATTTATATTTATGTTTTACTAAGGTTTAGAACATTTCAGATCAGGGTCTTTCAGAACATTTAAGAAATCTCAAAAATTGCACTGTAATATATATATTACATTATATATATATATATATGATATTAGAGTTCATTTTTTGAAATTGCTCACTAATCATTTTCCTTAGTCATACTTACAATCACATTGTATATGTCATTTGAAACTTTTTTTAATTAAAAATATTGTAATTTATTAGAATTTGTTCTCATCATTCACATAACTTTTGGTTTCTCATATAAAGTCCGCAAGTGATACTGATTAAGGTTTCCAGTAAATTATTCCTCTTCTCCCTTCTCTCTCTTTTGTGTCTTGTGTGTTTTCATGGTGATGTGTTTTGTATGTGGCCTCTGGTGAAATTCCAATTCTAACTCCATTACAGCCCACAAACTTATCAGTGTGACTGAGGGTATGTGTCCAGGCAGCTTTAGTTCACAAATTATTTATTCCTCTCGACAGGCTTTTACGGCCCCTCCAGGGAGGTGCTTCGGAAGCCTCCAGAGCATTTGATATTACTCTCATTATAGACTTGATGAATTAAAATTGTATCTCATTAGTAACTCTTCACATTTTTGTAGATTGCACATAAATAATCTCATCCACTATTTTGTTATTTCCAATGTTGTATTTTATAGATGTGTAATGTAATGCATATAATAGGCAATTTCATTCCAATCAAACCAGTGGGAAAAGGCTTTTAAGAATTGTGTGTCCCGTGGTGTTCTTGTTGCCCTTACTGCTCTGATGAAGGAGATTTGAGCTGTCAGTCAGACCTCGTATCAGGAGCAGTGACAGTGTGAACAGGCCAGAGAATGTTGATCCAGGAGACTCTGAATAATGCATGGCTTTCCTCACTGTATGAGGAATAAAATCAAGCTGTGCCAAAATATTCTTTTCAGACCTTCACGATCGAAGTCTGGCGGCCTTTGAAACCACACTATCTCTACATCCTCAAAAAGAACATCTTATTTTGCTGCCAATCGCTCTTGCTTCCAAATCGGCAGTCTAGGGAAAAGATTTTTTACTTAAAAAAATCATCCACACCTGTATTTACCCAACATATTTACCAACAGTAAAAGAGCTTTGCATGAGAAAGAATAGAGCTTTTTCTTATCATGTTTCTACAATTTGATTTGGTTTTAAAAATCAGTGGCAGTGAAAGATCTATGTTGTACATTACAGTGTGACACCAGAAATGCATGTAAAATTATCAAGTTTCTACAGAGAGATGTTTATCTAATATTTCCACAGCATAACTATTATTAAATTCGTGAGTCAAAAAGTTTTTTTGTGGTTTGATGAACAGTCAGTTGAAATACATTTAGAGAGCATCTTAGCAGCTTGATGTTTTTTTTTTGTATATGATCGTTTTTGCTGGAAATCGATATTGATAACTTCATAATTACAGTAGTAATGGTAGATTGAGTAATCTTTTGAAATAACTGTTTTCCCTTCCACAGGCTGCCAAACTGCCCATGTCCATCATTATTGTAGGAGTTGGTCAGGCTGAATTTGATGGTAAGGACTTCAGAAAAAAATTCTATGCTTATTGAAAGGGGGTTAAATCTGACGATAGAGTGTCTCTCTTCTTTTGGATGACCTGAAGAGTAGAAAAAGTTACAAGGCACAGGGGTTTACCAATATGCACACAGACTAACATCATCAAAAGCATTATATCTTTAACACACTGTCTAGTTCAGTCTTTTTGTAAAGTTCAGTGTTGTCTGAATGTCTTGTGCTTTGATTGTGTGCGGTAGGAACAATAGTGACTGAAACAGAGCGGATTGTGATGAAGTAGGAGCTGCAGGAAATGCACAGTCACTAAATTCCACATTAAATAGTTGTAAATTAAAACCAGAAATAAACATATAAAGCAGAAGTATTCAAAATCTTAATATTAGCAACATAATAACTAAAGATGAAACACATTTTAAACTTTAATATCTAAACATTTTAGACCCTGTAAATGTTTTTCTTGTTGATACCAAAAGCAGCATTCTGAGCACATTAAAGATTACAGAATTAAATGTCTACAAAATAATGTTTTTTGTTAAAAGGTTTTAATTCAAATCATTTTTTAAGATATGTTTTTATTGCTTTTAGCAGCTTTATAAAATATGATTTCTACAAAGAATGACGCAATGAGATAAGCATTGGCTTACCATACAGTCTGCTACAGGTTCGAGTTTTTGGTCCTGTTTGACATAAAATAATGATTTGAAACTGAAATATAAAAAACAACCAGTTTTCTTAAATTTTATTGAGAAAAATACAAAAGTACTTAGTTCAATTGTTTTTTTTTTATTATAAGATTCTTTATTCCTGTATGTACCACAGGAACTGAAAAAAACATTTGTGTTAATTGCATTAAAAATGCAAAAACATTTTAATCTCCAAAAATTCCCCTCAGGCATACATTTCAAAACATTAATTGTTATACTGTGTTTTAATATGTGTAAAAGTTCCTTTCTGCAATCAGACTTAAAGTGTCTTTTAAAAGTGAACTTTTTAACACCTAATGAACATTAGTATTCCCATGAGGAGGATTAAAACTCATATCCATTAATGAGGGAGCCCAGTTTTACACTCACAAAAAGTAGAGATTCTGGATGTAAAGTCTCATAATTGGAAAAAGTTGTGTTTCAGTCTGATAAGCAGATGTTTGCATGTAAATCTTCCAGCTGTTCAAAATAATTAGCATGTCCCACCATCTGCTTTGAGTGTTGTTGCTCAGTCTTTATAATGTTCCACAGTCAAGGTAAATGTTGGAGTCACATCGGGTGTAAGGCTTCTAGTTTTTTTTTAATAGCTGAAGGCAAAATAACACATTGGTCTCTTTTCAGCCATGGTGGAACTGGATGGTGACGATGTCAGAATATCCTCCAGAGGAAAGCTGGCAGAGAGGGACATAGTGCAGGTACAAATGTTCTCTGTACTTACAGTACAGTTCCTACAATTTTTACTTAAAAAAAAATTACGTTAATGGTTTACAGTATTATTGACAAAGACAAAATATTGACAATATGTCTATTTGCACTTGTAGCATTTTTTAAACATTTTGTCACATTTTATGAGTTTATATAACTTATATTAGCTGTGTGTAATTATGTAACAGGTCAGTCATTAAATTCTCATTTGTTCAAAAGAAGCAATCTATCAAGAAATGAAGCAGCAAATAAGATAATGAATTATTTGTATCAAAAATATTTTTGATTCAGAAATAAAACAAAACATAAACAAAAATGTATTTGTTACAAAAGTCCAGAAACTAAATGATGTGTAAAAAAACCGTTTTTTTGTGTGGGAGAGGATAACAGTTTACTTATACAATCATCAAAAAAAAAGCAACTATGTTGGATTGCTCAGTTTTCGAACAGCTCAAAATAGCTCATGCTCAATACGAACAAAATCAATAAACGAATCATGGGGGAGATACTGAAGAATCCCTGAAGAAACCGGTAAGCTTCAATGCTTGTTACAAGACAACAAAAGTGTTTCTTGACCTTGGAACCATGTCAGCCTATTTTTGGAGACTCCCAAAACCAAATAATGAACCTTTCAAAGTCATGATAGGGATACTTTAAAATTCCACCTCCAGCTCCACTGTGAAGGTGATGGAGTGCACTGGTGTGAATAGTAATCCAGAGGTCACAATGGCAATTGAGAGATACGAATCCTGACAATCAGTGATGGGACTGATAATGAGACCGCACATGAGGCAGCAGAGGAAATGTGAAATTCAAAATATAACTCATCCAAAGTTCAGCAGAGTGCAGTTTAATGTCGAGCGACCAATAAGCTCAACATTCGAACTTTCCAATCTGGGGACTTGAATGAGGTCACATGATCTGTCATCACAATTCAAAGTTCAGTTTAGCTCAACTTTCTGTCAAAGTTTTGATTTGACTAACGAGCACATACAGTCTGGCTTGCATAAAATTAAATGAGATTCTATAACTGTTTCCAGCCCATTATACTAATTAAAATAAAAGCTTCCGCCAAGCCTATTAATATGTGCTTGACTTATACATTAGCTACAATCTAACAAAGCGCTGAGACGTTCTTTTTTCGTCTTGAATTTTTTTTTCACACTGCAATGCAGGAATTCAGAGAATAAACTAGTTTGTTTTAATCTTCTATTTCTGCAGTTTGTACCTTTCAGAGACTATATGGACCGAACAGGAAACCATGTTCTGAGCATGGCACGGCTAGCCAAAGATGTCCTGGCTGAGATCCCAGATCAGTTAATCTTGTACATGAAGTCAAGGGGTATCAAGCCCAACCAGAGTCCACCAGACTACAGCCCACCTGGGCTGAGCCCTACCCCCATCATATGAGTTTACACCGTTGACCAACACAAATAGCACAGCCTATGTTCATGACCAATCCCGTGTGGATTACAATCAAAGCCAAAATGTATTCAGAATGAGGTATCATGAAGAGGGACTGCTTTCAGCTTCATACCTGTAGGCGCCATGCACGCCACAAAGTGTGTTCTGGTATTTGAACTGAAAATGCTTCTCTGTGACTGTCTGAAGCTTTCATACATTAATCAACACCATGAACAGATTTATATCAAATAATATAGTCTGCTTACACAGAGATTGATCTTTTTTTGTTTCCATCAACATGTGAGGACTGAATATTACGTTTTAAAACGTCCTTAAATATACGTTTTATATGCACCCTGGGAGATATGTGAGTTTAAAATGAAACTTTTCAAGGCATTGAAAAATTATACCCTGAATGGGTAGATTGCCAGTGTCTTCATCCTCCTATTTCTCCAAATGATTTTAAGAACAGTACAGTAATGTTTCCCATGCCTTTTTTGTAGCTTTTTAGAACAGGGTTTAACCTGGGTAAAACAAATGTACTGTACATATATTATTATGTTGTATTTAGATTCAACTCGTTCGAAAAAAATCTATATAATATAAATATATAAAATATACCATAAAATACTTTAAAAAGCACAAATATTTTTCTGAATGCTATAATATTTGTACATTTTAGACACGAAAAAACTAAAACAAAAAAATGCCACATTCAAAACAAACCAACTCGTCCCCTTTTAGGGCAAGCACAAGAGATACTCATCAGAATCTATCAGGTAAACCTAAGAAACGAGTCAGCATTCACCGCTAAAAATGATTAAAAATGTAGCAGCGTTTTGCCCTATATCACTCACCTGTCACCACTTCAGTCGTGCTGAATCTCTGAACTCTGCTCACAGCTTCTAATCTTCACCATAATTCCACAGATTGCATCCAGCTGAGGTACCGTAACTTGTGGTGCAAAATAATGGAATTTCGATTAAACGCTAACACCAAGGAGATTCATAGCGTTACACTGACTCAATAATCAGTGAACCAGAAAAAACTGCCTCACTTTTACGTTTCTGGATCTCCGCAAGAACAAGTTAATATTTGCATTTAAAAATACTAAAAGTGCATGCAGATTTGTTTTTATGTTTATATGTCTCAATGATGCAATGTACAGTGAATGGAGGCTCTTTTGACAGAAATCGTTTTGATTATTATTGATATTCATGCTCATGTTTATTCAAACTGTACATAAACAATAATTATTTATACTTGTTATAACCCAATGTTTTGGGGAATTTTAACAAGGAACCTCTTTTCACTTTCATCTATCTGTGTTCTGATTGTAAACTATTCTTTTTTGGAAATTTAATGGAAACATCAGCCAATCACTTTATGACTAGTAAATATAGATATGGTGATTAAAAAGATTGCCTAATCTGACGATCATCCTTAAACAGTAATGCTTGATCGTTAGGGAAACTAGTTAAATGTTTAGTTTGGTATTTTTCAGAGTTACTTCAGAATCTTCAAAATTTATTGGCTCTATCTCACTTTTTGCCGTTTTTGCCTTTATTGATAGGAAAGATACAGGATACAAAGTGGGAGGGAGGGGAAAAGATTTACAGATCACACTTTCAACAAAGCCCATGTCAGACGGGACTCAAGTTTTCGGATCTTGAAGTGGATTAGATCATGTAATAGTGAGTTGTCTAAATGAAAAGGTATGGCTCATGGGGTCCCTCAGGGCTCAGTTCTTGGACCTCTTATGTATCTTATGTATCAAGCATTGGTTTAATCTGTCATTCAGATAAATATTTTTTTTATATTTCCTTCACAAAGACACAACTTCACTTGCCTTTCCAGCCTGAATACTTGCTCAGAACCTGACAGATATTTGTCAGCGAATGGAGGATAATTACATGAGAATTTGCCTTTCATTTAAGTGTTTTTTTCTAGCACAGCAGACATTTCTGCTTACTGATGTCATGAACCTTACAAAAAGTAACATTTTAACTGAAAATGTAAGCATTTTCAAAGGTCAGAGATTCATCAGATATTTATTGGACTACAAGACCATCTTGATAAAAACCTATGCAATTGAACACAATGCAGAAGGATGTCCAGTTTAGTCTTTATGTGTTAGTCTTCTGTGCTTGAAATAGACTCAAAGGATATTTGTCTATAAGTTCTTCATCCATCTACAATAATAATATTTAAGTATTATGTTCCCTTTAGAGGCTTAGATCCCTTATGTGGATAAACCATCATGGTGTACTTCGAAGGGCTAGTGGGAGCTCCTCACTTGTTTGACCAAAATATTCCAAGCAAAAGATAAAAGAGAATGCAGCTTCTTCTTTTGCTTGTACAGTTACATTATTCTATAAACTAAGATAAAGTCTTAAAGTTTTTAGCATATTTATACCACAAATAACTTCTGCAGTGATCAAATAAACCTAATAAAGTGTCCTGTGAACATATTTCTTGAGACAGCGTTAAAAGTTAACTTTTCAAATAATAACAACTCTGGAGTCAAGGTAAAAGACACAGCAAGGGCAGCAGTTTATTCCAAGTTGATCAAACAATGAAATAATTATCTCTTTTTCTCCTCCTGTTCTCTTCATTACAAGCCAGACAACAGCTTTAGTCAACACAATAACTTAATAAATAGACATTAATAAATAAGACTAATAATAAGACTAAATATAATGATTTAACATTTCTCCTACATTCCGTCCAATTAAATTTTAATAAAAAATAATGTATTCAATACAGAATAACCATTAAGAAATAAGATATTTCTATAGTGTAAGAGAACGAGAAATACACAATGGACAAGTTATTTAAATAATGTTACAAAAAAAAAATTCTAACAATAATTTTGTCAAAGATATTTTTTTCCTTATATCCTTAAAAACACACGATAAGAAAACACATTCACGAATGACAACAGAAAACATTCCTAAAAAAAGACATTCCTCCTTTCTCAGAAATATCGAGCACGAACTAGTCTAGACTTGAGTTCTGAAAAATAATTTGTATTGCATTTTAAACTCTAGCAACCCTGAAACTCAAAATGTTTGGCAAAATATGTTCGCAATTAGTGATGTCCTATTTTGAAACCCACTTTTACACAAATAAGTGAGTGTGATGGATGAATTTTAAAGACTGCTCCCAAATAACACAGTAATGTAGGTCTTTCCAGTGCAGGTCATTAGCGCACGTGAAGTTGCTGAGAGTGAAGTGATCCATCAATCAATTAAGTGGTGGTAATGAAGTCTGACAATGTGAGCATTGGAAACAATGTGGTTTGGAAGTAAAGCTATTGATTTTAGAGGCCTGTTTACTTCTTTTTCAATAATAGCTAATGGCCATGATTAAAAATGTGGATAACCTCTCTAGGTCAGTAGGTTTTAGGAAAGCTTGTTTTTTCCTTGTGCATCTTATTATGGTGTTATAAGTCGTTTTTTATTCATTCAAGGGTCTTTTATAATATGCTGTGTTGTAAACCTGGAGTTTCTACTCGCAGAAATGTAACCTATTTTAAATCCTATTTAATATTCATGAATGGATTGCTGCTAGGTGGCTTGTAAATCCTTAGATTACAAGCATCCGGATACACATGTATATCACCTTCCACAGAATGTTAACGGGTTCTTTTTATGGCATGGTGTAAATTTAGCAAATGTATTTTAAAATCCCATTAGAATACAGCCAGTAAACAAAACTGTTTATTTCAGAAAATACAGCCAGGAGTCATGAACAAAAACATTTATGTGTCAAAGATGTTGCCCTTGTTTGGTGCCAACATTCCCTCTGTGAAATATGCATGATTGTGCCATAACGGGCAACAGGTCTTGTTTAAACCTGCTGTACGTCTTATGATCCCCCCCCAAAAAAAAAAAAAAAACAGAGCATGACATCCCATTCTTGCTGAGCTGCCTTCTTTTCTCTCTTATTTATCTCAGTTAGTATGCATGGGAAGCTGTTTCCAAACCCAACATAGAACCGTGCTGTTGTCATTCCTGTGGTGTATGAAATTTGTAATGGATTGCCTTAACAATGACAAAGATTAAAATGATTCTGACTTGTTTTTGGAAGATCATTATGAGTTTTTTTTTTTTTTGCATTTTTTCTCATGAATAATCCATACAAAGTATTACAGCTTTTAATGGGAGAGCAGAAAGATTTTCTCATTTCTCATGTAGATGCCACCAGAGACAGGTGCGCATTCACACAAATCTGTTCTCTTTTCCTCCTCTGGGGTTATCACAATAATTCAGAGTGATTTGCTGCACGTCGTGGTGTTTAGAGAGGGAACACAAGTGACTTTTAGTACTTAAAATGCATAAATGTTTTACAACATCTGTAAATGGGAGACATGTTCAAAAATTGAGGCTTAAACACCAGTAAGGCAATGCTAATCCACAAATAATTAGTGTATGTTTAGAAATTCTGTCTAGAGTCATTTTATAAATTTCAGATGAACTCAATTAACAATTTAGTTCACTTGAGATGCTTGTCTTTTGCCATTCAGAGGAAAAAAATATTTAGATAATATTCAAATCCATTCTGAACTAGAAATCCGAAATGGAATGTAGGACTGTAGATAGGTCAGTACTTTAGAAGTAACACAAAGTATTCAGACATGTCCTTTAATCAGCCACTCTGTCATTGCCGAATAGCAGCAAAATTGAAACTTTTTGTCCAATCAGTGGGCTCCCTGAGGCTCAAGCTGCAGTTCTTTTCTCGGGAGAACTTTCAGTGTTTATTAAAATTCACTTTTGACCTGCTTCTTTTCTCAAACTGAAGGACAGTAGATCTGAGAATAAGACTCATCTCTGTTACAGTTTTGTATAAACAAAAATACATTTTCTAAATAGCTGTCTTGCTTCCAATTACCATCATTCGCAGTAATGATAGTAGATAGTCTTTTAAATAATCAACAGAGATTTATTAAGTTACTTGGGGAGATGGAGACCCTTCTGACTGATGCTCGCTTCAAAGGCTCTGAGAGTTCATTCCAAAAACATTCTGTAAATCACAGAAAGTATGCTTGATGGGATTCCTTAGTGATAATTATAACCTTCCTAAAGAGGTGTCCATCATGGATTTCTCAAAAAAAAAATGACATCCGTCCATCCATCTATTTTTTTAGGGTTATAATCATCATGACTTTATCAAAAAAATATGACATCCATCCATCCATCCATTTTTTTTGGCTTATCCAGCATATGTTTTAAGCAGTGGATGCCCTTCCAGCAGTAACCCATCGCTGTAAAACATCCCTACTATGCCCATTCACTACGGACAATTTTAGCTCACCCATTTCATCTGAACTGAAGTCTTTGGACTTGTGGGGGAAACCGGAGCACTTGGAGTAAACCCACGCGAACAAGGGGAGAACTTAGAAAACTCCACACAGAAATGCCAACTGACCCAGTCGAGGCCCGAATGAGCAACCTTCTTGCTATAAAGTGATCGTGCTTTCAATGGGGTTGACACTGACAACATTAGGGCTTGCACTTAATGCTTAAGTGCAATGTTATGCTGGAAACTGCTCATAACATTTCTAATAATATATTATAAAAACTAAATATTTTAAGAATTGTTTTAGAAGTCTGATTGGTTCTTTTGTCATTTTGGGGTGCTAGGTTGTCAGAACAAGCAACGCTGACTTTCCCCAGATAAGCTCTAGACATGTTACTGACTTCTGATGTCTTGAATCAACATTTGTGAGAAGATCACGTATTTGTGAAAAACAACTTCAAACTAATTTAACACAAAATCATGTGGAGACATGTGGCAACAAAACTGGGGAAAAACTTTTGTCCTTGAGAAACTTGTTTGGGAGTTTTAAAGATGATTTTGTTTGTTTGTAAAAAAAAAAAAAAAAAAAAGGTTTTAGAATTTGACACAAATTTCACTCCATAGAACAATCCCCATATTTGGCTATCCATCATGATGTGACCGACTGTAAGAACACTTTCATTTCAAGCCTGTTTTCTCTTCATTTTGGTAAACTACAACCCCAGTTTATGCAGAGTTGATTCCCATCAACTCTGGAAAAGAATTTCCATGATTTTTGGTCTGTACCTGATTGCATATGTAATTGTGGCTCTTATCCATTGCAACAGCTGGTTTCAGAAGAGCTTGCAGTCTTCTATATTTTGTTTTACCACACATCCAACTTAAAAACTTTAATTTCAACTAGCAACCTAGAATGGCAAGGTTGTGTTTACTTTTGAGGACATTTTAATAACAGTCAGATAAATCTATTTAAAAAAACTATTCATATTATAAACTCTTAGGGAAACATGAAAATAGGAGTAACAGAGATGCTGCAATGATGTTAGACTGGCTGCATTGAATGCTCCTGATCTAAAAGCCTCTCTAGTTTACGACGAACCTCTGTCCTGGTTGGAGTAGATCTAAGTCTTTGTGAGTCTCATGGCTGAAGGGCAGACGGGGCGGTAGGTCTCGGGTCATCAACCTGCTGGAAACTCTAATGCTCTTCATCAACATGCCTAAAGCCAGAGGGGCTTTTAAAACACAATACATTCTCTCCAATCAAAAGCATACGCTTGAAATAGAGAAACAGAAAACACTTTACAAAAATCATGAAATCTGGGGCATCAGAAGCATTTTGGATGTAATCTTTTTGAATGGTGCCAAAGGTGCATATTGAAGGTTCTAATGTAACTGTTATATAATGCAGTGTGTTAAAATATAAGGCTATCCCGAAGAGAGCTCTGAGCTTGGATTCAAGGCTCAGAAACCTCCTCTCCATGAGATTGTAGAGCTCGAAGGGGTGGAGGAGGAATGCTGAAAATCTGTCATTAAAAGGGGAGTAGGAGGAGAGCTACTGTTTGCTACGGCCAAGATTTTTGGCGAAGTGCCTGGAGATGTTCCTCACTAATGCAGAGAGTTAACATTCATTTAAAAACTATTCAGCCACATCTTGGTGATAAATGGTTTTCTCCTGTTCTGCAAACTTAAGAAGCTACGTACATCATCATTTAACAAAGTAAGTGTTATTTATCAATAAATAGCTGCTCTGTAATGTTTTAATTAAATAAGATTCTAGCATTATTGATGAACATGATTGATTTAGAGTCTATAGAATTTGTCAACAGAATGCCAGGGAGGCTGATCTGTTTGTTCCAGTTTGAGCTCAATAAAGTTTTTTTTTTCATAATATCTGCCTTTGTATTAATACAATTCGTGGTAAAACTAATGCAAAACTCTGAAGCAACAATTAATGCTTTAAGGTTTCTAGAGAAAAGGTTCGGTAGCAGTGTTACAATGATCTTATGTATTTGTCCTATTCATTTATTTTGTTCAATCTATCAAGCTCAGATCAATGCAAATGTTTTAAAGTGTACGAAAAGTCAAACTGTCACTAAATGCATTCATATTAGTAACTTTTTAATTAAATGGCATCAAATTCATAAAATGCTTGCTAAGGTGCTACATATGCTGTGCTATATATGTTTTTTTTCTGAGCTTCACCAAAATCCATAACCAAAATCTTAAAATAATGAGCTTGACTCAACGTAAGCCAAAAGTTCCACAGAGTCAATTTCATCTTCCCCAACTATTTTTTAATTGACTCAACACATCGCTTTGACACATTTTTTAAACCAGTCAACAAAAGCCACTGACAATTTTAACTCAACTAGAAAATATGAATTCAGTCAACAACAAAATTTGAGCCAACTAAAAATAATGAATTGACTGAACACATTGAGTCAACAGACTTTAATGAGTAGGATTTCTTTACAGTGCAGGGTTGTCTGATATGGTGATAAGAGTTATAGGCTATGGCTCCGCTGGTGCATCTCCCAGACTGCAATCCCTGGAGAGGCCAGCAGCACTAGTGCCCCACAGATTCCCACCTTTTATCTCACTTAAATTGACAATTTAGGTTGTTTTACACAATATCCCAATTTAACCATGTAAAAGGGAGAAATCTTCACCTTAAATAGCAAGTAGTTTTATGTAAACCAATCCAATTTCAATTCAGATTTGTTTTGTGTTTAAAGCATTTGCAGGTAATCTTTCCAGCTCTTTCAGAACATCCTCCGGCTCTTTCCTCTCATTAGGCTGCCTCGGTTCATGCTGTGCAGGGAGGGTCTCTCTGTCTAGGGCACATCAAACACTTATGCAGTTGTGACAGGGGCTGATGAAATGCTCCATGCCTAATTTAAATCTCCAGAAGCAGCGCTAGAGCTCAGCTCAAACTTTCCAGCAGAAAGTCACTGGATAGATGGCCTACTTCAGGAAGACGCGTCAAACCACACGAGACTCTGTTTCAAGCATTGGCAGTGATCTGCCATTAGAAAAACAAGAGGACTGGACGATTTCTGAGTGATGATGATGGATGCATTCTGCACTGCAGAAACAGATCAGATTTTAAACTTTGAGATGCAAAGAAAATCTTCTCTTTCATCCACACTTAAATGCATTTTTGCTAAATATATCCTGTTCTTTGTGACTATTTCTATTCCGGAGCAGCTCTTTGTTCAGATGATCAGCTGAGTCTACGTCCTGAATGCAGATCAGACAGAGAGGAGCTTTAAAAAGAGTTCTGCGTTTAACTTGGGCATTGCTAAATCACATCAATTCAGTTTCTGTTTCAGACATGTTCATGTTTAAATATATGAACATGTTTAAAGATATTTGCTTTAAAGGAATAAATATTGCTTCGTGGATAACCAGGCAAGCAGCGGACAAGCAGCGGAAGCTCCCATGTGGTAACCCCCTATTTTTCATCTCGATGAGCAATAGGAATTGACTGGACTTGTAATGCCCCGACTGACCACTAGAGACTGGAGTCAGAAGTGAGGAGATTTTCATGAACACCCACGTTAAAAAATGTAAAAAATGGGTGTAAAAAGCTGAAAAACATGTGTAAATGATGGTACCTCTAGGTTTGTTGATTCTGATAGTTAGTTTTGATCTTCCTGACAACTCTGAGGGGTGATTGTTTTTTATTATTATTCCTTTCTTCAGCTTGTATTAACCTTTAAATATTTTTTGCATAATAAAGAACCTGGTTTATATTGGGTTAATTTAAGAAATAATTTCATTTATTAATTACATCATTTCTATAATAAGTTGAATATTTTAAATTAGTAATAAAACTGTGAATTAAGGATTGTGTTTAGTGAATTGTTTCTCCAACACGAAACCAAAAAGTCTGTATAGATATTTTGTTATCAGTGTTTCTCTGTTCTGAGATCAAAGAAGACACTTCATTGAGAATCTTCTGACACGTGATACTAGGGGAGATGGGAACCCAATCATGGGGAGGTCCTATGTGTTGGAATGTGACTGGAGGAAGGAAGACACACCATCTTTGAACCAGAGTCACGAGGAGACAGAGAGAGCGAGATGGCTGCGGCAGAGAGATCTTTAGAATCCTTTCCAGTGTATTATATACACGAATGCTCAAGTAAACAATAATGAGATTGGAAGCCCTTGTCTGTCATTCCTTTTAAATTGGTGTTTAAAACTCTACACTTATTCAAGTGCTGAGGTTTCATTATCATAATTTCTGATTAATCACATAACTTATTTTTGCTTGTTTTTGACTATTTTGTTGTAATGCTTTGTCAAGAAGGATGTGGCTGAATTACACAAACTCTGAGCCTCATTCTTATAAGTTTTATAACAGGTTACAAATATGTTTATCCTTTCACGAACCACTGAATAAAAATAACAAATGCAAATGTGATAATAAAAAATACAATAAAAATGTAAATATATGCTCAAGTTAAAATAGAAAGAGCAGGCAAGGCAAAAGCTCTAAGACTTATTTGCTTTCTGCTAAAACCTAAGGGTGACATCACACACATTACATCCATGTTATATACAGTTAATTGTATCATCTGGAAAGAAGATATTTTGGAACAAAAATTTTGGAGTTCCGTGATGTATTAAAAAGTGAATATACTTCTTCAAAATTACACAGTTGCTATTTTATGCTGACAATATATTTATATTAATTAAGCATATAATAGGCTTAACATTAATTAACATACATTTGTACATAAGAACAGATTCATCTTAAAGAAAAAAAACAATAAAGTACCAACAGATTTAAAGTTTTTGGCTTGTAGGTTCAACGGTAAAACTATCCTTAACCAAATATTAAACAAAGGAACAAACCTCAAGCAAACAAATTAAGATAAACCTTTTGCGTGAATGGTTAAAACATGTAAGTAAAATAATGTAAGCTGCAAATAATATATTATATTACTCCTACACTTGGAGTCAGAGATATTAATAAGGTTGTGTCTCCCTAGAGGCGCCTGGAGTGAATACCTCGGTGGGTCTAACAGACAGTGTCCAGCACAGACTAATGGGGGATGGAAGAAGCTATTAGATCTGTCCTGTCTGTACATCACAAGCAAATGCACCATTTATTTCTCCTGGTCTTCTGCTTCTCTTTTAGAGAGACAAGGGAGAATCCGGGATCATAGATAATTTGATGAACCTGAGGTCAGACATCCAACATAACAGTCCGTTTTTCATGTGTCAAAAAAGTGCCTTTATTAGATGCACAAGTAAGTGTTACTGGTTTTAAAATCCAGCAGTTTATTTTACTTCTTGGTCTTCGTCTGTGTTTTAAAATAGTTAAATTAATAAAAATAAAATAAAGACTGCTGTAAAACTCTTTAGTTTAATAAAGATAAACAGTAAAGAGAAATTAAAGTAAAAACACAAATGTGATTACTATGGAAGGCCATTTATCCCAGGTTTAAAAAAACATATAAAGGCTTTACATTTTGAAAAGTCAAAATTGTGAGACAAAATGTTTACATTTTGACTTGGAGAGTGTAAAAAAAAGTCAAAAATTTGACTTAGAACACTGACATTTTGAGATAAAAATGTAAATTTTTGATGTAGAAAGAAAACAAATGTAAATAAAAAGTAGACATTTTTATCTCAATATTTTGAATTTCTAAGTCAAAATTTTGACTATTATATATAGCCATTATATATTTTTTACCCTAGTGGAAATTGGCCTCCATAGATCACAGACCTCACACACTGAAAAAAGTCACATTTGGATGATTAACTACCAGAGAAACCTCATTCTAACACAGCATTCTTATAGGCTTGAAAAAATTGTCTAAACCTTCCAAATGCTGCTAGTTTGGGTAAAAACGCCCTAATCTTCTCTCTCTGCACTTGTCTGCTTTAGAAAGAAGAACATTCCATTATCCTGACTTTATAGGACAATGCACGGTACAGAAGATAATAAGAGACGACAGTCAGCATCATTCAACTCAAGCACGAAACACATTGTTCCAAGTTTTCATTATAAATAAAAATAAATCAATAAACATGCTACAGCTAATTAGCCGACCAACCCAACAAAATCCTTCCATTAAAAGCAAAATAATTCGTTCTGGCTTTTTTATCCATTCAGGGACAACATAAGGCACTCACACGAACCAGGTTGTTGTTTTCTGAACGTTTGAGCCAGCAGCAACGTTTGGCTATCATTCTTGGATGGGCTGATTTTAGGCCACCTCATCTTGATCTGCTCAGTCCAGAGAGGATTTTAATGTTGTTTTTGGCTCATCTGGAATGATCTGAGTATCCCTGATGCACCAATCATCTTTCAGGAGTAGAGGAAGTGTCTGCATGCAGAAAGCCAGAGGTGAATTAAACATGGCCATTTGACAGCCAAGCTCTGAACACATTTCCTAGCACAGCAGCCCACAATCCCTCTGCAATGGTAAACAGAAGAGTTTGCCACCTCCAAAAATGTATTACACACACCATAAGCTGACAAACACTAAATCAATAACCTCTCTATCTGTGGAATTCTAGAAATAAATTACACATTGATCCAAAGTTTTTTCAAACCCATCTTTCAGGGTGCACATATTTGCAGATAGGCTTTCCTCGGAGAAAAATAGTTTAAGATTCAACTTTTGTCTGTTGTTTGAAGAAACCCATTTGTCTGAAATGACAGGATGATCTGATAAGGGGCTGTCACAGCTGTAATGTATGCATTCCCCATATTCACAAGTTGAATTCCCTGAGGTTTTTCTAGACGGTTGTTTGTGTGCGCTGAGACCCGTCTGAGGACACAGCGGATTGAGTCGATAGAGCTGTTGCTCTAGCATCAACTCATCTAATTAGATTCAATGGTGCAAGTGTTCAGGGCTTTGGGAAGTCCTGCTCTGGACTTAACTAAACTGAAGTTCTATTTCAAGATTGGGTTGAATCTTTGGTTATGATTGTTCAGTCGTTACTCCAGTTTAGTTGATTTTAGACTCCAGATCTTCCTATTGAATATGCAATACAATATTGGATATTGTAATACTTTTGAATGCAAATATCCATTCGGCTAATTAGTCAGTTAATAATTTTAGGTACAGATGTTAAGGCCATCCATTTTTATCGTTTGTATCGTACATGCAGTATACCAGTTGTTAGCTTGCGTCAAAATTTCTGGAGTTGAATTTTATAATCTAATCTCCATTCAAGGATGTGTCCTGTATTACCGGTGTTATAATATTTCCATTTGCGAACACTTATTAAAGATGGAGTTCAGGATTTGTGGAATATTTAAATTGTCTGGGAGCTTGTAATGGGTTAAATTTGTGCTACTGAATTCCCATGAGGGAGTTACAAAAGAAGGAAACCAAACCATCTCCAAGTATCTGTAATGACTCTCCAAATTGTGTCCGTTAAAGAAAATATGGATTTATTTTGTTGCACTGCTCTGCCACCTTCTGGCAATTCCAAGATCATGCGGAACTAAAGGGCAGTGTCTCAGTATGTCTTCCCAGATCTTTTCAAATAACAAACTTTAATTAATTTTGAAAAACACTTTAGGTCAGTTAGGTGGCAAATTTTTCCTGGAAATAATACAAATATCTTCATTTAAATTTAAAACCCCATTAGAAAATATTTTTTGATGTTACAAAAAAAAAAAAAGTTGTTTGGTAATAGCTGAAGGCATTTAAAACAGCATTCTGCACTTGTTTCTCTCATTTAAAAAAAATATGATTTATTCCATTATAACTATATCCATAATGGGTAGCAAGTTAAAAAGAGGTAAATGGTTGTTTTTTTCCCTTTTAAGTCACCAGAGTGACTATATATTTGTTGTAATCTATTCATTATAACCATGATTTAAAAGAAAAAACTGATTATCACTACTATTACTTACAGCAAACTTGTGACAATTTCATACCCTAACAATTCATGGCAAAAGAGGACATATACTCTCTCATTTTCTCTAATTTTTTTAGGGCTTTGCAAGTCCTTGTTTGAACTTTGACTTTGGGAGAAGAAAGTCCATGACTTTAACCCCACACAAAGAGGTTCATACAAAGGCCTTGTAGAGTGTTTTTCATTTTAGATTCAGACTTCATTTTTGTTCAGTTAGGTGCATTTTGATAGTATTTCATATAAAAAGCACATGCTTTTCAAACCTAATGATCTTAATGGCTTGTGGATTCAGGCAATGGCAAAGATGTGGTTGTTCCCTTTGCAATCAATTATTTTGTCAAGTCATAAAAAGACACAGAAAATTTATTTGATCCCATTATGAAACACTCACTTTATAACCTGTATTATTAAACGAGCACATACACACTAAATAGTTCCTCAAACGACCATAAAAATATCATCCATCACTTTCCCTAAATGTAAGAATGGAAAATGACATGTTTTCAAACACTTAGCATGAATAAGTGAGAATTACTTAAATGTTACATTACAGGAACTTTCACAATTTTGGTAAAAATTGTGAACATCTCAAAAGAAAAACATGTTGTTGAAATTTTTGAGATATACAGACATTAAAATATATAGTAAACATTTTCAATGTTGTTGATATCATCGATCAGTTTTTATTTTAGCTTTCAACCACTTTTCTAACTAAAACCGTGCCACAATACTTCTAAGCATAGATTTTAATTATTGATAAAAGACATACAAAAATACAGTTAAATGTATAGAAAAAACTGTTACAGAGGAATAAAAAGTCACACCCCAAAAAAGATAAAGATAAAAGATTAAAAAAACTAATCCATTGAAATGAATTTCACAAATTGGGGCCAAAGAGAAGAAGTATAGATGGTTAGTTGTTGGCACATTCGAATTATTTTAGAGACTTAATCACAACAGTATCATTTAAAAAAAAAACAATGCATGATGAACAAATGTTTACATAAATATCCAGCGAAGTGGTAAACTTTAAAATGTTCTATCTTGTTGTGAAGCGCTTAATTGCAGCTTCAAGTGGGTCACCAACAGCCCTAGGAAGATCCAGTGGGGTCAGGCGATACGTTTCTTGGAGTCCTGAAAATACTCGGCCACCTTTGAGTTCCTCAGCAGGGATGGTGAAGTTCTGACGGAGCCAGAACTCAACCTCCTGTGTCTCTACAGCCAGGCTATGAGTAGAGCCCTCTGATGATGCAACAGAGGGCATGAGTGCCAATACAGGAGTAACACCAGTTGAGTCAAGCACACTGATGCTATCCATTGAAGAGCACATCGTTCCAGAGTTGGAGTTGCCCTCTTGAGGGCTCTTATCATTGGATGATTTCGTAGGACTTTCATGGTCGTATATGAGTCTCTGATCCGGTGATTCTACATCTGTACGTGTGCTGGTGGATTCAGTGTCATCCATTGGAAGGCTGCTGCCCACTGTGATGACATCTTCTGATTCAACTCGCTTGAGTTTGAAATGTTTGGCGTGTGGTCCGTTCTCTCGATGGTAAGAGTTTATGCTCAGGTCTAGAAGAATACAGTCAGAGTTCTGATCCACTTCTGAATTTGAATCTATGCTATCATGATCCATGACTGCAGAATTGGAATCCCCATCGAGACCAGGTTTAGTTCGTTTTGCCTCTGGAGAGTCAAACACGACTCCTCGTGCCTCCGGCCGTGGGGTTCTTTGAAGTACACTTGAAGACTGACTGTTGGTAGTCCTTGCCATGCACTGTTTGACCGATTCTGGAATCATCACATCTTTGGTTTTCTTGCGAGGGCTCAAATTGGAGGAAAAATAAGGCAGGCTTTTGCCCACAATAGGTACCAATGAAATTGGATTCAAGGCTGACACAAAATCCTCCAGTTCCTGGAAGGAAGAGTGGTCTGAGTAAGGCACCACATAGACATTAGGGTGGAAGGAGACTATAGGGCGACTGGTGGGCAATATTGCGATGGTCGGTTGCTCTTTATTCCACGCCTGCAGGTTGGTAGCGTTGATCATAGAGTGAGAGACTGCACGGATGCGACCACCATCAGAGTCTGTGGTGAAAACGTCTGGGAGCTCCAAAATCTGCAAGGTTTTCAGACGCTCCCGGTCCACCTCCACCCATGTTTTAAACTCCATTGCCAGCTCAACTAGAAGGGTTTCTTTGCCCAGAGAGTAAAGACCTTACCACAGAGAATAGATTAATTAGTGCATTATCTAGAGTTCAATGTTCCAGATTTATTTCTTCTTTTTAGAAAAACATGTCTTAAGGCTGGGCAGTCTTACAAAAAATTTAAATCCTAGTTTGACAGAAAATTGTAATAAAGACAATAATAATAATACTGTGTTCAATTTATAGTTTACTGTTTTTCCAGATCTCTCAAAGATGCTTTACCCTGTTTAGTGCATTATTCTTTCACTCCACATTCACACTCTGGTGGTGATAAGGTACCTTGGTAGCCCTCGCTGACAAGATGTGGGTACCAAGCCTACGGCCTTCTGACCACCACCAAACATACACCACCAGTCACACACATCCATACATTTATATTTCTTTTTTTTATGTGAAACGATTCACAATAAAAACAACATTGTAACATATTGGTAGCGTGCAAACTTACCTTGTTGATCAACAATGCTAAAATAAATGTAAAAACAAAACCTTTTGCAAACAAAATTTGCTGAATATCTAAATGAAATGTTACGTATGCTGCAATTATAATTAAGTGAAGTTCCGTGAACGCAATTTCAGGGGGAGTGCTCAGATAATTAGCGAAAAATCTACAGGTGTTTACAATCCTTCTGCCCGCTCCAAGATATAAAACCATAACCACTCCACTTCCAATTCGACGATGAAATGCAAAATTCCCTCCGCCGCCCGTCTCCACATCTCACGGTGGGGGTGGGGGGGTTCTCAGGCCCGGATCGCTTCTTGCCCCAAGGCCCTGTCGTGGACAACTCTCCCAGTACGCTTATCTTAATCTCGTCCCATACGCTTACGTTTTCTGAGCTTATTCTATGTAAGCGAACTCGTGAAACTCATTAAAAGACTTGAGAATTTTGTGATGGAAAAAAAAAAACTATGTAAACATCACATGCATCTGATAAAACCTTTTCCAAACTTAAGATTGCTGTGCTTCTTTGCGCGAGAGCTTTGAAAGTTTCCAATGGACGCTTGAAAATATCTTCCATCAATACCTTGATTCTTCCGCAATGCAGTCTGCCATTGATGTGGTCCTCCTCCCTTGTTGTAAACCCACCACTTCTCTACAGAAAGTTCCTGATTGGTTGGTGCAGCTGAAAATTTTCGAGAAGGTAACTTTTTTACTTTTCCACAAAGTGTCGCAAATTTTTCTCTCGACAGAAATCACAATATCACCTCTGCTTAGTCCTCGTGAATGCTAGATAGCATCTTCCCATTTTAAAATCCCTCGCAAATCATGCATCATTTGCTTTTGGTGAAAACATACGATCAAGGTGCACAGAAGTATCTGTAATTTTAGACTGCACAAGTCTTCCAAACTTTTTTTTTATGTTTTTGGTATGTGTTGAGGTGTACATTTTTAACATTTTGAACGATTTGTGTTTCTGTGTCTGTGGATAGCGGGATAGTGACTTTGACAACGCACAAAATCCTGGAAGCTTCTCCTTGATGTGAGAGCGCTTAGCTGCTAACACTTTCTTTAAGGAAACGCTAAAATGATCCCATCTAAGTGCCCAAGTACCCAGGAAAATTTCACTTGATTTGTCGCTAGTCGATAGATTTCAAAACCAGCTAAATCTAGTCCTGAGGGACGCATCTAAAACAAACATGCGAGTGGAGGTAAATAAAGAGCACAGTTGGATACAAGAGCTTCAATGTTCTAAAAAATATATATCACAGTTGCACAATTTAAGACAAATGTTAATCTGGAATAAAATGGAATGATCTAAATCATCGTACACACTGGGTGTGGTTTACAGTGCTGACCAGAATGGTGATACTATATCAATTCTAGGTGAAAATATTGAGAGCATGTGCTTACCGATGACGACGGAGAATCCAACATGAGCCCTGATGATCTCTTTAATTTGTTGGGTGGCTCGCTGACGAGAAGGCACGACTCTGGTGGGGTCACAGTTAGTGTTATCTAGGTACAGAACATCAATGCTCGTGTTGTTCCTCAGACAAGGCTCTCGAAGCATGGAAGGGGTGTAACGGAAATCACCTGTGAGGAGATCTCTGTTTACATGCTGGAGTCTATATCACTTTTATATATAATGTATATTTTCGCCCAAAACTTACCAGTGTACAGTCTTGTGCCAAAGTATCCTTGAAAGAGGAACATGACGGCGCCGGGACAGTGATTGGCATCTATTAGAGTGACGGTCAGTCGTTCTTTTCCTAAATCATCTAGCAGCAGCATGTGAGCTTCACCGATCTCCAAAGGACGAATGCATTTCTCTTTGACCTGAAAATAGTTTTTGTGAGTTTGGTTTTTGGAAATTGTATTCATACAAGGTGAACGAGTCTTGTCAGTACACACACATTTGGCAGACACTTTTATCCAAGGTGACTTGCAGTAGGAGGAGAGATAATAGGCGATTTGTCACAAAGTCTAACTCGGATAAATCAAAATAGAATTTGTAACAGCTGATTAATCAACCATAGATAGAAACAGAAGTTGTTTTTAATTTTATTTTTAAACTTTTTATATACATTTGAGCCCAGATCAACGAATCAGGAACTTCCTAGAGTAGTCACACGATGTGGAAAAAGAAAACAGCAATGGCGGATGGTGGATTTTGGCAGCGAGAATATTCAGGAACTATTTTGCCCTTGTACCTAATCTTGATCTGAACACGACTAAGGGCTGGATTTGTTTTGGTGATTTTAAAAGGTCACAAGAAGAGCATGCCTTTGAAGATTAGCTTGACATTTGTTCCATAAAAGTCAAAACATGTTCATTCAACTTTGACTGCATGGTCTCATGAACATCAGATGTAAAAATCTCCAAATGCATCCTTGTAATATGTACTTTTTCTTCTTAGCATTTTGTGGAAAAGTTTACTTTATTGACGGGGAATTCTTTCTTTAATTATGGCGAAATTAAAAAAGTGAAAAAAGACCATAGTGTTAACATTGGATGCTGAATTTATTACATTTAACAGGAAATTTCACAAGGCACTGGAGGTTTTTTGTTTGTGAAGTATTGAGTAGACTAAGTGTTTAGCATTTCTGTATTGTCACTTCTCATTGTTAAAAAAACAGCTTTAAACTTCTCTCAAATTCAATGTAAATAAATGAATGAAACAGACATTTCTTGCATGAGTTAATATTGTTCCCTCATCAAAGCATGCATCAAGTCATATTCAGATTGGTTCATGCATGTTTGTGTAATCCTGTTTTCGTTTCTAGGAGCTCAAAAAATGCCCTTTGACCATGGCACCGCCCACTGGCCAATCAGAAGAACCTAAGTTTGCTCAGTGGAGAGAATTTTGAATATCACGAATGTATATGTGTGTGCATGTGTGACAATAAGCACATGGATTTACGGAGGTATTTTAGGTCTGCTATGCCAGATAAGCCAGATTAGCATGAAGAAGGGACAACCAAAGAAACGCAGACTGCCACAAAGAGAAAAAGTTCCAAAAAATTTGACTATGAGGCAAAAAGAAAATGCAGTTGAATTGTCATATTCAGAACCTGACTGATTCACAAGTTCATAGAAATTTATTTTTAAAGCTTTTAAAGTTTTGTTTCCTATATTCTACAATTATCTACATAAAAGAAATCTCTTTATTTTATTCGGGCTACCTACAATTATTTCGGCCTACCACAAACTGAAGAGTGCCTGCACAAAGTGATTCCAGGTATAGTTCATAGTTCTAGTATTCTATATTTATAGATATATTATCTATATATAGTTCATAGAATTAGCCAGTGGAGGAAAATGTACTGAAAAATTATACTCCAGTAAAAGTCCCATTACATGCCAAAAAAGTAAAGAAAGTAGTGTAAAAGTATTTGTAAATAGTACTCAAAGTAAAAAGTAGCGCTTCTGAAAAGTACTCATGAGTAGTGAGTATTGCACTGCAAAATTATTTAACCTTACATGCTATAAATTGAAAATGTATAGTACAGAGAGCCCCATTCTTAGAGTGTTTTTAAGTACACTCAACAGAGACGGCTTTGTTATCAGTGACGGAAGCACTGAGAGATGCCAGGGCTAGCTCCAGATCATCTGTCCTCATGCTACGAGACCTCTGCTGCGTTTGACTGTCAACCACCAGATCCTTCTCTCCACTCTCTCTGCAATGGGCATCTCTCGCTTTTCACTCGACTGCCTTGAGTCCTATCTCACTGGTAGATCTTTCAGTGTCAGGTGGAGGGGTGAGGTCTCCAACACCCATAGACTGCTCACAGGGGTTCCCCAGGGTTCAGTCCTTGGTCCCTTCTCATCCCCATCTACACCACCTCCCTATCATCACCACGTGCCCTATCATAAACAGACACGGACTCCCACACCATAGCTACGCTAATGACCCTCAACTCTATCTGTCGTTCCCAAAGGAGTGACCCGGGCCAACGAGCTAAACCCAAATGGAATCGTGGTGGAAGCATGGAAGTGGGAGGAACATGAATTACACAACTGTTTGGGTGTTTTCAAAGATATTCATTTGAGGGGATTCAACCATATTGTTTGTGATAAATACTGCAGTGCATTTTATTTAAAAGGGGCATGATATGGCAACTTTAAATAGATTTTGGTGTGTCAGGCCTGGAGCTCCTCACCTGCAGCTTGACCTGGAGCAGCCTGGCAGTGAGCGGGGAGCAGTATATGGGTCTGTGGCTCCAGCTGGAGGACAGGCCGGAGGTGTGATCCGCGTGCATGTGAGACAGGAAGAAGAGCCGCACATGAGGGCACTTGCGGAGCTGCCAGCAGTCCACTGCGATGGGAGTGTCCGACAGGACTTTTCCGTTCATCCTCGGCTTCTTTAAGAGCCCGGTCTTCTCGGTCCCGATGAGACGTGTCGTTAAAACGAAGATTTATTGTTTTGTTGACATTGTTGATGTTTGAAAACGTCTGTAAACAATGTCCAAACAAAAATGACCGTTACAACAGTTAAGCCAAGCGAAGGAAATTCAACGAAGCTATTTGCGAAACGGCTAATATTTATGTTTTCCTTTCGCTAACGAAACACAGTGTCAGACAGAAGTGTAAAAATGCTCGCCAGCCAGCGTTCGCCCGCGTGCATCAGCAGACCGGAGATAAAGAAGCTGAGGCGGGTTTCCGCGGATGTCGTGCTGGAAGCGGTCGCGGCGTGTTTATCGGTTCAAAACATTTGAGCGCGCTTTGAAAAGCTCTCGTGATCGCTCATGTGTGCTGTTGATGGGTTGTCCGTCATCAAAAAATACGCCTTTTTTATTGTCACGCCTCCGTGTCGTAGACAACATTCCCGTGACGACACTTCTTCTGTGTTTCGGGGTTCACGTTATCTCGTCTGTCCACTGGATGTCAGTGTTGTATCACGATTCAGCTGATTGTTTTCGCTCAGGACTGTCAGATGTCGTTTGGATATCTCAGATGTCTCTCAGACCAGAACATGTAGGACAAAAATGTATGAGCTTTTCAACATTAAAATCTTTTTAATTAAGTGTATCTGCCTTTAGTAATTTTCAAAAGTACTGGGTGATCCTTTCGGGGTTTTTTAAAGGCACTCGACATTTACACAAACTGGCCTCAAAGCGGTGGCTAATGTTGTTTTCTTTGCGCATTTCATTTTAGAAAATGTCTCACGTGCAAAGTAGAGTTATTTTGAAATAGAACTTTTAATGTGAAACATGCTGGACAATAGATTCCTTTATAACTCAAGACTTTATTACTTTTATTGCAGACAGCGAGTTACCTTTTTTTTTTTGCATTTTGTTAAATAATCAATCTTTTGGGCCCTATTGGAGCCTCTGATGGCCGGCTGTATAATGACACCCCTGCTCTTGCACATTATTTGATCTAAATTGTACACATTTTAAAAATGTATGAACATAGTTCTGGAGAGCTAAAGTCTTTTTGCAATTAATGTGTGGTTACTAGGGCGTCACGGTGGCGCAGTGGGTAGCACGGTCGTCTCACAGCAAGAAGGCCGCTGGTTCTAGGCTCGGCTGGGGCAGGTGGCATTTCTGTGTGGAGTTTGCATGTTCTCCCCGTGATCGCGTGGGTTTTCTCCGGGTGCTCCGGTTTCCCCACAAGTCCAAAGACATGCAGTATAAGTGAATTGAGTAAGAACGATTGCCCATAGTGTTAAAGTGTGAATGTGTGTGTGAATGTTTCCCAGCGATGGGTTGCGGCAGGGAAGGGCATCCGCTGCGTGAAACATATGCCAGAGAGTTGGTGGTTTATTCCGTTGTGGCGACCCCGAAAGGGAAAAAGCCGACATGAAGATGGATGGATGTGTGGTTACTATTAGCATACGCTAAGTCTCTGCATTGATCCAGCATTGATTTTACAATCATATACATTTAATTACTTTATTTATTGTTTTGTCTTTGTAATTGTGTATTGCAAACAGAAATAGCAGAAATTATTCTATTTTATCCACTGATTAAATTAGAATAAATTACATTAAATAGATGTTTTTACTGTTTGTTAACAACGATGACATTTCATCGTATGCGCACATATTTTGGCAACACAAATAGCGGAAATCAACATTGTGTCTAGCAATGTTAGTGTATTGTCCATCAAAGACTGCTAAAATATTTCTATTTACTTTTGATATACATTATATAAAAATATTTAATTTTATCATATAATCAACTCTCTTCCGGTGCGAAAATGCCATCATTTTCTAAACTGTTGCTTTGAAATAAAGACAAGAAAAGCAGTATTTGTTAGCCCATTGTTCCCATTTACTCAGAAGTGTTTAATTAAACATGACTGTAATTTCACAACCATTCAATAATTATGAAGATAATGTACATGGACAGTGCATAATATAGCTATATACAGATAAGATACATGTTCCATATTGATAGTATATAGACCTGTGGTTTCATCCACCTTTGAGATCAAGACCTCCCCACAGACGTGTGACAAATCAAGTGTGTCATTTCTGGGCCACTACCGTGATCAGACGGAATGAGAAAAATAACTCCAAGCACTCCTCCATGTGCAAACTGGCAGACAGGCTGTTTAGGACTCGAGCTGGTCAGGATGCTCAAACAAACAGAGCAATGTTAATATAACACCTCACAGTCACTGTCTTCATACCCTAACACAGAAATCATCCAATGATGGCTGTCTTAATGTTGGGATGAGAATGAAATATTCCAAAATGTTCACCTATAGCTTGGTACTGATAAATTGATGCTTGAATATGAAGTAAACTAATACTGAGAGGTAATTCACAGTCAGATTCCAGGATATACGTATTTACCCCAAATACTTCCACACAGTAGTCCTTGGAACTGACCTTTCGACTTTCGTTTCCCAGTCGCCACGAAAAGATTAAATAGGACTTCATCAGTGCATCTTCATTTCTTCTCACAACTCTGGCTGTTAGGACATTCGCTCAATCATACACCAGGAAGGGCACAATTATGCTAAAAGGAAAAGGCAAGAGAAGCTCACTGCAGCCGTGAGCAATGTCAGGCGGACTACAGTCTCTATTTTCCATCCTTCAATATAATACTTGTGCTGAGACGCTCAATAACACAACCAGGCACAAGCGTCCAGTGTTATACACGATATCTGACATCCTCTTCCTGACTCTGTGCACAGCGCTATAGAATATCCAAGAACCTGAGGGTGTGCATGTCTGTCTGCAAAAAGTACATTCATTTCAGATCCGTTACTGCTGATTAGATGATTTTGTTATAAAATAGTACTGATTATTTATAATTGCGCAATATATAAATATGTGAAATTATCTGATACTTCAGCATAGCTTCACATTAAATGTTCTCATACATTTTTTTATAACTCATGCCTCAAGTCGTTTTGACATTGGTAACATATAAAGCAACATTCAACTTTTTTCCACATTTGTTTTTTTGTTCAGAGTCTAAATCAGCTGCTTTTATATTTTCACATTAGAGGAAATCCAAGAGAGCATATAAAATCCAATTAGAAAGGTTATGACTGAGCTTAAAACAGGAACATAGCAGAGATGCACAAGGGAAAACCACTTTGTGCTGCATGTGACTTTGTCTGTTTCACATTAAATGAGACTTAATGTCTAGTTAAAGTGTGTTCTTAGCAGTTTCTTCTTCTTCATCTCTAAAAGCATTAATACTTCTAAACAAACCATAACATTTTGTTCAGTGTGGTTCAATGCACTTAAGTTGTTTTCACAAAAAGTCATCACTATCAGCATTTCAGTTGATTGTTGGCTTACCTGTTAAATATTAATTGTAGTATAACATATGATTTTTAAAATACAATTTAACTGGGGATCTGGCACATACCCACCCAACGCCCGTCTTCTTCAACTGACTGTTTTTGTAAAGTAGACGTACTGACTTATATTGATGTTTTGTTTGTTGATCGAGGCATACAGTAAAGTAACAGTAACGTCACCTTGGTAGATGTTATAGCTCTATACATCTTTTTTATCGTCGCATAAATGTATGTTGTTAATCAATTCACAACTTAAAGAACTAGTATTATGAGTCTTTGAAATTAATCTTTCATGCCGCGGGTAACATAGCTGTAAGTCTGAGGAATATCCAGTTTTAGCTTTATTCCTAAAAAGTATTTTCATCTTGATCATCTTTAAAAAGAAAGCAAAGACTCTGGAATTCTCTGAAACAAATATTTTGGAAAAGTGACATAAAACTGAAAACATACAAAGCTCCTCTCAACGCTTGCGATAACATATCGCAGCGGTCATGCCGAGGAACAGTTTTTTTTTTCTTTTGTGAGGGACTAACTTCCAAGAGAGGAGGCTGTAAGTGAGCAATGGTTAAGCTTCATCTTTGCACCTGTACCTCAAGAAAACAACGACAACCTTTCCGCCATTTTCATTAGGACTACTTCGCGAATCTATATGCAGGTTTCGCAAAAAGACGATCAGTTCCCACTTTATTTGGGTCAGCTTATTCTTTCTAGGCAAAACTGCTGTGATGCTAACAGTTGATATATTATTTCTGAATTGCTAGATGCTGTATCCAACAACAGCAGACTTCAGTCTAACTACCGATCGCTGCAGAATTTATCACATGATGGAGAATGTATGAAGAATTGCAAAATGAATTCTTTTGAAATCATTGAAAAATCAGGTAGAAATAAATGCATAGAATAGCAAAATTATGCATTGATAACATACTGTTCTTTGAGACAACAAAACACAAATAATCAACATTTCAGAACCACAATGCTGGCTCCAGCCAGGCATTATTAATGATTATTTTTAAATCTTTACAACCTGCTATTTCCAGCCTGCTTGTCTTCTACTGTCTCGTAGTTCTTCCGCCTACAGCAATTGGGTTGACATAGTATTCAAGCTGAGCATTAGTGTTGACGAGCAGGTAGAGGGCAGGGTTGGATTGCTCCGCCCTGCTCCTATTACTGCATCCCACAATCAGATAAACTTCCAAAATATTTGTTCATGGGTCAACTGGATGCTGACTTGAGTAGCGTGTTCAGTCTGTGAACTAAAATTATCTTGAAAAATGATTGGGGTAATTCCTTATAAAAAAAATAAACAGTTTTGTTAAGCCACAGTGATTCCAAACTTTCAACTGAAAGCAGATGGAAAGCACTCACAAACATGAAATGTTTTATCAAACGTGGAAAAAAGAAACCAAACCAAGTTTATTCAAAACATCCTTTCAAGGCATCATTCTGAAGTGGATGCTGAACCATCTTTTCTGAGTAGCTTGGTGCTTTTAAAGCATTGCTGTCTCATTATTCCCTCAGGAGAACATCTGCAGTCTATGGTGAGCTGTGACTTACATTCAAAACAGACAAACCAAGACTAGCTTCGGCTGTCCAGCCTGCAGAAGGCATTCAACCTTCTCAGAGAGTCTCAAGATGTCAGTCACACATTGTGCTCCAGAGCAGCTTCAGGAGGAGAAGCAAGGACCGCTGCGAAGTAGTGGTTGTTATCCAGTCTCTCACTCGGCTGGGTTTCTGGAGGTAATCCTTCCTTACAGCAGAAGTACTGCTTCCAAATCCTGTGAAACGCGGTACGAAACTTCTTGATGCGGAAAGCATAAACGATGGGGTTGACGGCAGAGTTGCCATGCGTGAGCAGAATGGCAATATAAATGAGAAACATGGGCTTCTCACACGTCGGACAAAAGAGCGTGATGCAGTTCATGATGTGCAGAGGAAGCCAGCTAATGGCAAACAGGAAAAGGACGAGCGCTAAAGACTTTGCCAGATTCAGCTCTTTGTCGTAGTACTTGTTGGGTTCGGAATGGTTGGACACTTTCTTGTTAAGCTGCTTGTGGATCATATAAAAGATTTCTGAGTAAATGATGAGCATGAAAAGGAGAGGGGGAAGGACCCAGCCGAAGAAGTTAAAGTAGACCATGTACTTCATGCTGATGACGTTCTCGAACTGGCAGGTGACGATGAGGTCAGGGCCGATTGAGCCATTGTGACGTTGCAGATTGTGCAAATTGTTCCAGCCCAGCATAGGGGTCAAGCCGACTACGAAGGCCACAGTCCAGCACAGAAAAACTGCAATTGCTGCTCGCCTTTGCGTGACCACTCGCTTATAACTGTAAGGCAAGAACACAAACGAGTTTAGAGATTTTAATATTTTGTGGAAATTGGTGACTACATTCATTTATTGTAACAACAACAAGGAGGCCTGTACACAGACCCTGGATTCGACTTTCCACCCCATCCCAAAACAAGTGATCAATATATCTGGAACAACAAGGACCTTTTTCTCTTCAGATCAATAATCTCATTCCCTCAATAAATTACTTTTTAGATTTATCGACAGCCATTTTTCTTATTCGTTTTGATATGTCATACTTAGCTGTCTAAAGCGCCTCAAATTAATATTTATTTTGACTACATCTCCCTTTGATTTACTTTTCATTAAAGGGAGGGGTTTTCACGAATAACCAAAGCCATTTATAAGACAGCATTGGTGTTGTCTTTCTTTTATTCCAAACAAAATTATGACAAAGTACCATAAACTGAAGCTTTATTTCCTCACTTTGTTCATTCTAAATCTGTCTTTCATTTGAGATTCCACATTTCAGTTTAAACTCCTCGTCTTATGTTTGAAAGATTTAGGAACAAAGGCAGCTGTGATTTGACAGCACACGTACGAGTCACTGGAGCTGTCACTCTGATTTCCAATCAAGGGTACTTGAAAAATGCTTTCATTATCTTCATTTGGAAGTGACAGAGATGATTAAACATGGTTTTACCTACTGCGATGTTCACTGTTCTCAGTATTTAAGAACAAGCTGACCAGATAAAAACTGGGTAAACGTAATTTGACATTTAAAAGTACAGAGTAAAAACACTGATATAGTTGTTTCACAGAGGATTTGCTGAGGAAGTGAACCAAATCAAACATTTTGAGTTAGTTTAATTTATTTTTATTACTTTCAAATCAAGCCTTTACGACTGAAATTGCATGTTTGTATCATTGAATGAAGCCAGCAGCCTACAAACAGCAAACTTTACTACTGTTATTGGACATTCTCTGCAAAAACAGGCCTTTCAGACACCAGATCATGAATTATGTTTCATTCGTTTTTTTTAACTGTTTCCGAGTTATCTGTGTTAATTCATCACACCATTCAAATTTAAGACTGAGTGCTAAATTGAAACTTGATTCGGCGTGCGGCTAAATGTAGTTGTAAACAATGTGGTAACAAAAAGAAAAGGCATTGTTTCTGAAGCTCACATTATTTATTACAAACTTTAAAAGGGCTTTAAAACAAACCCTTATAGCTTCTAGCAATAGACTGCTTTTACCTCAGATTACCCTTCCATTAGTTAGCACCATTATAGAGATTGATAGAAAGACATACTATGTTTTCTTTACGGTTCTTTTTTAGTTAATCTACACATGTGTGTCAATTGGATCTTTTCATTCTCATTTCAATGAATCAGAACAAAATAACTGTTTATTGTACATTTAGCATTTAAGTTCACATTTACTAAATGGAAATTTAGGAATAACTTTCATTATTTGTCTACAACATTCGGTTGTATTGCATTACTGTAATACAACAAAGCATGCAGTAATTAGCCAAAACATGTGTTGGCTTGTGTTTTACAAGATACACTAATAATAATGAAGAGATTTTAAAAAGAAATTTTGATCTGGAGGGCTTTTCAAGGACTCAAAGCATCAGTTGGATATCTTTTTCTCTCATCTTTGGTGCAGAGAGGCTGATCCTGGCATTGCTGGGAGGCTGAAACACTATACAGCTCACAGACATACTTCAGCTCATTCATGACTCTTCCACCGGATTGTTTCTGCCCTCTTCTTCACCCTCTTAAAACGAATGTGTTATCAGCAACTTTTTCCTCACAGTCCCCTGCATGATTCTCTCTGGATAGCACTCCACAGTTCCGTTGAAGAGGATTTTTGCGAGTACTATGGCATAAACATAGTTATAGAGGTCCAGAGATCAGGTTTATGGTGGTGCACAGTTGTAGAATTAACCCATCTGAAAACAGACCTTCCCTGTTTGATACATTAACGTGAGCGAGCTGAGTGCTGGCTTTTCTGCACAAAAAGCATCTTTAAAAATGGAATAGCTTTTACACGCCTGAGTGCTGCGTGTGGCTCTGCAGGATAAAGAGTTACTCAAGAGTTTTAAAATAGAATTCAGCTAAAACATACTGTACGCTCCTGTAGTGTGTTTTGCATTCAAATGTAAATGAATAGATAAAAATGTATATGTGGATAAAACTAACAAGGTCATGTGTTAAAGCGTTCTAATGAATTAGAACGTGTGCGTTGTTCATATTATTGTTACTCGGACAGTGTTTGAGAGTCTGGTAGACCAATTTTGGAATATTTTTTTGCATTATTAAAACAAATTTTATGTTAAAATAAAAAATTTGATGTTGGGGTGTGTTTTTTGTTTATTTGAGTAGACTTGGAAAAAGGTACAGAACCTATAATGTTCACTTTTATATGCCCGAAACTCATTGTATGTAATATAAATGTAGCTATACGGTCTCTGGCCGTTAAAATGATTCTGATTTATGTTTGCTGAAAACTGAAGATGAGTCCCACAAACCCAAGCACTATAAAAGGGGTAAAAACCTGGGTTATTTGTCACTGGTATAGTGATATTTCTATAAACCCTGACATTTAAATAATGAGCAAACTGTCACGTGGACAGTGAAACAAACTGCACAAGGTTTTTTGTAGTTAAGTCAATAAATAGAAATGCGAACATGTGCTAAACATAAAGCTGTAGTATAATGTTGAGCTATTAGACATAACAATTGTGCAATATCATAATATGCTAATCAAATAGAACAGAGATTGAATAGTTTAACAAGTTTAATTTGAACTCTCTCATGATGAACAACTGTAATGAATTTGACTGCTAATAAAAAAAAACTAAACAAACTACATTTAAGTGAGCAGTCATCCATTCAAAAGTCAGTTACCCACGCTTAGTTAACTCATAAACAAAGTTAATTACTTAAATAAGGTTTGAAGTGCTTTTTGGAGATAACATTTCAGTATGCTACAGTAATACTTTAAAATTCAAGCACGTTCTTTAGTTTTTTGTGTAGTTAGGCTATTAATAAAAAAGTCCTCTCAAGATAAAACACAGGTGTTACAGTAATAAAATTTTGCTGATAAATTAATACATTACAGAATATGCACATATAACAATTTTGCAATATTACAATATGCAAATCACATGTAGAGCTTGAAGAGTTTAAGCTTTGCAGAAATGATGAGTCACACAATGCCATCGTGGCATGTGCCGTTTCTTCCATCTGCACCTCTCTAATAGCCACAGAAACCTAATTTAGCTGGTTAACAATCAGCCAGGCTGCTGCTGCTGATTTCATCATTATAATTTCTTCTCTGAGTGTCCCAGCAGGACTTTGAATAATGATAAAACATTTTTATTTATTTCACAATTTTTAACTGCGTTGGCTTTAAATAATGTGTCACGATTGCTGTACTTTTCGAGCAAATAACTAAGACTTTTACCTCATTTCAACAGTTTATAAATATTGGCCAGAAAGTACAGAGGTAAAGAAAAAGCTCAAGTAGCAAGATGATATATTAAAAATCCAACATCTTTTGTGTGTGCCTTTCTTCAAGAGCTGATTAAAGGTTTGAGTTCAGTTTTCAGTTGCTGTTTAACAGTAATCAATCCATTACTGTGAATGTGGGTCACAGGGATATCAAGGTGCTGGGTGAAAGGTGGGGAGCACCCTGGACAGGTCAGACCAGTAGTGACCCAATACAGGTCAGACAGGTCCATGGACAGGTCAAAAGCCCAAAAACAAAACTGAGGCTTTATCTCACCTGAAACTAGTTTTGGAAACACACACACACACAACATAGCTTGCCTGGAACCTGTGACCTTCTAATAGAGAGGCAGCAGAGCTACCCGCTGTGCCACCATGCTGCCTCTATTTTGTCTATGTAAGAACAAAAATAGAAATTCAAACCAGCAAATCAATTGCTTTCTTTGTTTACTGATGACAAATAAAACAACATGATGTCCATGCTGGATGGAGGGCTGGTTTTCTCTGCTGTCTGGAGTATTTTTTGCCCCATGTGCATGTATTTGAAAGAGTTATAGAATAAACTCAAGCATGGAGGGTGTCGTTTTAGAATAATGTGATGCATGGCTATATTTTTCTAGTAAATACTTCATGTTTAAAGTTATCTAATCTTTTTTCCCCACAATAATATTTTCTATACAACATCGAAATTTTTGGCAACACTATGAATGAATAGGGTCAGGCAGGCAGTAACGTTACCTAGTTGGGATCTTGACCCTCAGGTATCGGTCGATGGCTATCGCGACCAGGGCAAGAATGGAACTTTGGGTCAGAACCAGCACCGAGCACGCCACCAGCAGACAGCTGTAGAAGTGAGTCTGGAGTCCGATGCTTATAGTGATCGCCAGCGGGATGACCAGAGCTCCCACTGCTATATCCGCGATCGCCAGAGACACGATGAAGCAAAACGTGGTATCTCTCAGAGATCGATTGATTCTCACAGCCCAAACCACCATGACGTTTCCTATAACGGAGGACACGGCGATCACCACCTCCATCCCCATATAGAGGGCTTTGGCCGCGGAGAGGTCCTCGGGCATTCTCGCACTCGTCGATGATCGATGAAAAAGGGTCTCACGTTAAAGTAACGCGTGGATTGCTTATCTGTAGGTGTCCCGTGGAAAATCCTTCCATTAACACAAAGTACCTCTCCACTCCACACGTGCTTTTACCTCTGGAAATGTAACGGGATAGAAAAAACAAGGCAAAAAGAGTTGAAGTGAATCGTTCTCTGTTTTCCAGTCGTTTCCAACGGCTCCTCATTAGATCCACCTGCGCTCAAGCGAGGCGGGCGCGCGCCAATTTTTCATCCACACACCATTCAAATTCATTCATCCTGTCACCTAAAGCTGTCAGGCAGTTCGCCGAACGTCCAGCTCACAGGGAAATCCGTGAAAAGACGCATCGTTCTTATTCCTGCTGTAGAGATATGAGCTATTGTCCAGAGAGCGCGGGTCGTCTCCAACACTTATGAGCGAGAATGCGCTGCCCCGTGAAAGCTACCGATGGGTACTGCCCTTTGTCTAGCCACACTCGCCCCGTTAGCCATTTAACGGGTGGCAAAATAAGTCCAAATAACTGCTGTAGTTTTGTTTTGTGTGAAAATGATTCACCCAAAGGTCATTCCGGCTTCCTTCAGGAGAAAACAACCCCATCCCAAAACCGCGCGCCGTCTATTTTAGTTCCCTCCTTTATTGCTGAGGAAGAAACAGCGTTTGTCACTTTCTCTCAGAGACCGAACTCCTCTTCTCATCTCAGTTTTCGCTTTCAGTCTCTCACGTTCAACTGATAGCCTATAAGACTGAGCATGCCCTGCTGTAGTGTCTTATCAGACGCCTCGTTCATATCAGAGGCTCGGTAATAGATCTGGGGCATGAATTATGAGGCATAATGGAAAGTAGGAGGCGCAGTTTCTTAAGCAGTCATTACTGTATTTGAATCTGCAGTCAGTAATTTGTATCTGAATGTAATGAATTGAGGAAATTACTCATTCATAAAAGAATGTTTTACAAACTACATTTTCACATACAAGAGCTGAAGAAATGATAAAACAAGTTTCAGAGCTCAAAGTGCTTAGGTTTCTGAATAAGTTTAATTTCCTTACAGTCAGTGATGAAGAGTTACGAGCGCTAAGGCTGTTTTATTACATCAGGAGACTCTGAATTAGTAACCAGCATCTTTACGTTGATTAGCCAAGTAGCTAACGCTAGCAAGTCTGCCATGGATTGACTGATGAAGGCTAACTCGAGAGGTGAAACACTATTACACAGAACTAAACACCATTCAATCTCCCTAGACCAGAGAATGCGGCCCTTTGTGTACTCGAACTGAACACTGCTAATTTATTAAAAATACAATCCCAAAACTATTCCTGCTCTCCATGAGATCCCCAGTAGAAGAGTCTGTGTAGAAGTCCTATCAGAAGAGTCCCCCAAACCATCACAAGCACACTTTAGAATCCTCAGAATGCCCAGTCACATCCCGAGGTACCCATCGTAGACGCTCCGTCGTTGCCACAAGGATTTCATATCTAGCCTCATTATCACATGATTCATTCGCTAACTATGCAAATTCTAGTCTTGGTGTGAATCTTTGTTGTCCTGAAAGATGTCAAGGAGGGACTGGACAACAGACCGGAATACCTCCTTAGCCCCTGGGTGCTACAATCTGTTCCATGCGTGATGATTTAATCAAATTTAAGGGGTGAAATGGCATCCTTCCCATAACTTCGCCTCTAAAACCCCTTTGAGTGAGCAGTCATCAATTATAAAGTCAGTTCTCCATGCTCTGTTATGTTAAATAAGGTTTAAGGGGCTTTTAGGAGATTAAATTTAATTGAATGTCATACTCAAAGGATGTCATACTGATCATGGTACAATAATACTTTTAAATATGCAAGGGCACATTCTTTAGTTTCTTTCTTGTATAATTAGGCTTTTGTTAATAACTCATCTCAAGTTAAAACACATGAGTTATTTACTAGTTTAATTAAAATAACAAACATTAGATTAAGCAGTAACTGAAAAAGATACTGCTCAAACACTTAGAAAAAGAAAGAAAAAAAAAACAAGCAAACCTATCCAATCTTGATCCTGGTTGTCGAATGGGGAGGAAAAATGAATAGAATGAATAAAATAGAACAAGAATAGAACAATTTATTGTTATTAGATGTTAGAGATATTCAAAAAGGAGGACATAAGTATAATGCAAATAAATAGATGAAACATTGTGATAAAGGGAAAACTTTCAGGAATTGATTTGTATTCCTCACTGATTAGGATCTGTCTGTGTTCTAATGATATAATCAGTTTGAGTGCTTTGATAATTTTTCTCTGGTGTCGTGGAGAATAAGCTGCTTCTTTTTATTGTCCGATAAATTATACACAACTGTGGCGATACAAAATACATTTTACCTGCGATAAAACAGAGAATACTGAAGATGGTGATCTGAATACACTGTCAGACAATTTTCTTGATAATTAGTGCTGGTTCAGTAAGACTGGAACTTTGAAAAAAACAAGATTATGATATTATTTTGTACATTTGGCGATGGTGCTGAACAAACACAGATGACAAATGCACATTGCTACTGATAGATTGCAAAAAATGAAACAATCAACAAACAAGAATGCAAACAGGATAATAAGGGGTTCCAAATGGTTTTGCACATCAATTTTGTAGGGAAAGACGGTCCGTGTTACAGTATGTTGGTGAAACATTGAGGTCAAAAGTTCAACTGTAAAATAGTGGGAAGTTGGAAAATGAGACTCGGTCATGTCCACAAAGACATGGGTGTTGTTTTTAGATTTGAGCGATTATGCTGTACCTCTTCAGTGGTTGGACAAATACTGAAACCACATAGAAAAATACATGTAAAAATAACCATGTTTTTACGGACAGGCTCTTACTCCAGGTCAAGAACTCAGAAATAAAGTACATATTTTTTAAACCGGAATGACTTTTCAAATAAAGTTATTTGGTCTCCTGGTTCAAAGATTGACCAACAAGATAGCAGTGAACCTTAACTTAGCACCCAAAAATCCAACATTCACGCTCAGCTGTGATCCACCGATGGACAATAATGGTCAACCTCATTTGCTTAAACTAATGACACCCACTTGATTGTTGTCTTTGTCACATTGTCTAAACATACTTAACCAACTTCCAGCTCCTCTCCGGTAAAAGCAAACACCCCTCAAATTAACAGTAATGCACTCAATCTATGTTACTAATCAACGAGGCAGACAGGACTGGCTCAAACCTGTTTTAACATAGCTTTCCGTTTAATCACTACTGTTTAATGAAGCAGAAATCTCTAAGCATTTTACACAACATGGCCACAGATGCTCACCTTGAGAATGCTTACCCCTGAAAGCGCCAAAGCAAATTTAGATGCAAAGATTGCCTTTTTTAAGGTGTAATTGATGATTTAAGAGCAAGGCCACCCCAAGAAGCTCATTGTATAGCATCTTCTTTGGGTGAGCATTTTACTGTTCTTCTTATCATCCTTAAAACATGCTTTTGGATTGAAATGTGGTGATCAAGCAGACGGAGGTTTTCAACCTCTTTCATGCATACCTCTCTCTCAAAGGAACACTGTCTGTGTCCACAGTTTGAGAGCTGCACTTTACCTCCAGCACTATTTGCTTATTTACCTTAATGACCCTCTCGGACAGACTGCAGTGATGGGTTTTCTTTAGCAAACATCTGAGCTTTGCACAGCTCCAGTTGACACTGTATTAAACTCAATCTGGCTGGATCTATTTCCGTTTCCAAAGACGTGACATCTTTCAAGACCTTTTCTCTGCAACCTTCCCCCATGGTCTGTATTTAAAAGCAAAGCAACTATCAAGAGACAATTGCATCAGATTGGGTCGACTCTTAAGCGTTGCTAAGGTGACCTGTGTTCACAAATCAGCATCTGACCTTTAGGCTCACGTACAGACCCTAAAATTGTGTTGCTGTGAGAGGAAGAAGTAGACTGAATGCACCCACGCAATTACTTTGTCTGATAGAAATAGTGTCCTCTTGCACCTGCTTAAGATGCACCTGCAAACAGGGCAAGTGTTATTCGGAGCAAACCTGGAAAGAGACCGTCGTGGGGATTATTCATTCAATGAATTATTCAAGGGATGTGCCATAAATTAAAGCAATAGCCCTCTGTTGACATGAATATGGTTCTGAAAACTGGGAACATAAAAAGGTAATGGCAAATTGAGAATAAAGCCGGCAGAAAATAATTTATAGATTTAAAATAGAACATTGTCTATGGAAATCTATAATTCAGCTTAAATTTATGTAGCCCATCTGCAATGCAAGCTTGGGATTTTAAATAATTGGTGTCTGCGCTTTTTCTTTTCAGAAGATTTTACTCAAAGAGTTCCAAATTAGAATCTAATTAGCAGAGTCTTAATGAAAAATATGAACAAGGTAGTTTGTTTTTCAAGATAGCTGCTCAAAGGTACTAATTGGCTGCATCTGATTAATCTGCAAATCACAGACAGGCAGCAACAAATTAAGTTTAATTTGATGCCGTTTAATTATTGTGTTTTAAATATTTAGACATGGAACGTGATGCATCCATTTATAGAACCATTAAATGCTATGTTAAAGGTGGTGTGTGCATTTTGCAGAACCAGTTTAGGAGCAAGTCTAAGTTATCAAAAATCAAACAGGTAGCTAATCAATAAAGGCTAACGGTTTAAAGTAACACAATTGAAACAGTCCATCCATTATCTTGTCGGATATTTCCATTTCGGGGTCGCCACATCGGAATGAACCATCAACTATTCCGGCATATGTTTTACGCGGCACATGCCCTTCCAGCTGCTGGTAAACATTCACACACACACATTCATTCACATTCATACTCTATGGACAATTGTTTTTTTCTCAATTCACTTACATTACATGTCTTTGGACTTGAGGGGGGAAACCGGAGAAACTCCACACAGAAATGCCAACCAACACAGCCGAGGGTCGAACCAGTGACCTTCTTGCTTTGAGATTATGTGCTACCCACTGCGCCACCATGACACCCCAATTAACTGTATAAAATCGTGTTAATGCATAGTTTTTTGTTGTTTAGGAATCTGTTCAGCCGTTCTCCAGATATGTTCATGGTCTCTTCAAGCATAGCTTAAATGAGTGAACCCCCCTCCCCTGTTTAAACCTTGACTCTTCTGTAGTGGAATCATGTAGTGAAGCCAGTAGAAAAACAAACCCTTTCTGAGAAATTTTTTTTTAGAAACTATACTCTGTTCTGTTGCATCTACATAGCTACCTAGTGCCATCTGAATTAACTATCAATGCTAAGCTATGCTATTAGGTCCTATGGTCGAACTTGTAATACACAACTCTTCAAAAGATAAAAACAAATGTGGCAATGTCCTTTTAAAGGTTTTTTTTTTGGTTGTTGGTGGATTAAAATTTTAACAATATCCACCTGAAATCACATATTACACCTTTATTCTTTTTGTTAGTTGAAGTCTTCTTAGAAAGACATAGGCTATGGCCATAGTGCATATTAATGCCAATTGTTTGAAAGTCATTATGAGTGTTATTTTTTGACATATGGCAACCAGTGACTTGTGAAATCGTTGTTAATTACAGATTCCATTTTCCCCTTTTGAATGTGAACCCTCTGTGAAGAGTGTGACCTCTTGAATAACAGCCAAACTCTCCTCTCCACTGGACTGAATAGTGGAACTGCTAGATATTTCATGCAGTGAGAGCAACTCATCACATCCCTTGATTTTTAAAGCTGGAAAAAACAGCAGATGGTCACACAGCAAGACTACTTTTAGATAAATCTTTTTTTTTTTTACAAAATGTGGAGAAAGAAGTGTTTGTAGTTAGAGTGTTGAAGGCATTTATCTAGTTCACTCATTTTGCAAAAGGACCCATTGCTCGATATCTTACACATATTTCGATGTTTTGTTTGTCTTGCATATTTTTTTTATCATTTTGTTTTCTCACTTCAGAGCAAAGATTTCAGTCATAGCTGTGATCTAAATGGGCAATTTTCCACTTCATCCAGTCCATAACAGGAAGCCAGATGACATGGTTATAACATGGTACTATTATCTCAAAGCTTCATAGAATTGATGGTGGGGGGTATAAGAGTGGGATATCTTTTTCCCAATAGCACAAAAGGACAGCGGGGAGAGATGAACCTTGCAGCAGAAAATCATTCAGGCTTATTGCCTTGAGCTGTCGTTTCTTTATGTTGCCTCATGCAAAAGAATCATTTTTTTCTTCTTTTGCTCTTTCTCATTCAAAGGCATATAGATATCAGATAAATATAGATATAAATACATATTGTGGTATAATCTCCCAAAAAATGTTGTTTTAATTTTTTTAATATATTTTCGTCAAAGCTTGATCTTGTATACTCTCTTTCATCAACCAATAACTTCATAAAAAATCCAGTTGGAATTTTTTTTTTCTCTTTCATGCTAAAAACTCCACATAGAGTTGGGATTTATGTCCAACATTAGATGCCATGCTGTTCCATCATGTGGTTAGAAGCAAGCTAAGAGGGCAGTCCCTTGAGAATGAAATGTCTCTTCTGGCCATTTTCCTGCTTGCGTTTGCACACTCATTAGAAACTCTGAAATTAGGCCTTGACGGCACATCAAGCACAAGCAGCAGAGGAGCGAGGCTGCTATGATCAAAGCCTCGGTTTCATTGAGTTGACAGGCTTCTTATTTGGAATACAGAGGTAGGGGATCTGTTTTGGAAAAAAAAGAATGCACCCGAACAACCAGTGTTAACGATAGGCTAAACGCAGCAGATAAAGAGGTGAGATAGAGTAGCTTAAATGCCACAAAATGGTGATGTCTTTTGATGTCAATTTGATGTTTGATGTCAATTTGCTGATTGTGTGGATCCTGTGAGAGTTCAGTTTAACTCATGGAGGGAGATCAGTGATACACTTTCCTACAAGAGCTAGTTACCACGATTGTGAGGATGATTGTTTATTCATTTAACAGAATACATTTCATCAATTCACAGTTGGATAGAAAATTGGACAAATGTTGGAAGAGTACAGCACATTAATTCATGGTGGTCCTCAATGTGCACAACAAAATGACAAAGTGCAAAGGTTCTTATGATTCAGTCAAGAACTTGTTCCATCTTAAAATTTATTTCTATTGTCTTAGAACTGAAAGAGGATATTAAACATATACATGAGCTTCTTGGGAAGTTGTAAAGCTCATTATTAGTATACACAGATGTTGTAATGTCATCTGGGCTTCCACAGAATTAAAATAGGTCAAATTTAGCTTCACATGAGTGAACCTTTACAGAGTTTTGCAGCACAACAGCTGATTACATGGCATCTAATGGTAAATGTTGCAAGTCACAGTAGAAACCATTGCACTCACACCGATGGAATTGGCTTGTAGACTGATGGTGCTTGAAACACATAATGGTTGGTACAGCACTAGGGGCGTGAGTAACTCTCAAGTCTTGAGATTTCACATATACACAGTGCCAATTGTCAAACTAAAGCAAATAGGGTCATTAAGATTCATTCTAATCTCATAACCTTTGTTCATTTCAATTCATTGAAAATGCATGAATGGACACAAAAATTCATTTTAAACAGTCAACTCTCATCTATGGCTATGTGTTTTATGTCATTATTGAAAACAAGGTCTTGGGTAGCCATTTCTTCTACACGATGATGAAGTGCTCACTTATGGATAGCATGAGGCGCTCTGTCACTTGAGAGGTGTTTTTAGTGACAACTGCTATTCCACAGCATAAAGAGGAGCCAGCTGAGTTGGTTCAAGCATCTGCTACGGAAGCTACCTGTCACTCCCCTAGGGAGGTGTTCGGAGCGGGTCCAGTCTGAAGAAGGCTCAGAGAATGACCTGGAGTGATTATGTCTCAACATTGGTCTGGGAAAGCCTTGACATTCACTACGTGCTGTTGAAAAAGTGTTCAAAGGCGAAAATCTAATTTCAAAATATCATTCAAATCCACAAATGTACAAACCCTGTATAAGTGGAGCAAATCACAAATTATTGTTTGCTCACCTGTGGCTATGAATAGTTTTTTTTAAATCATTTGATTGTTTTCAATTCCCTGAAAATATGGTGATCAGTTCTGCACAAGTGTTTGGAACTGGGTGTTCTTAGAATCACTTGAAGACGCACACATTTCATTTGAAGCACCATTTGTTTTGATGCCTAAGAGATGTCATACATCACAAAAGATTCATTACTCAATGTTCTAGTCAGCTAAGGTTATTTCTTGATGTTTTTACATTATTAACCATGAGATCAATTCAAATGTAATGGAAGTAACACCACTAATGGTCTCATGGATCCTGAAGAAATGTGTTAGTTTAAGAATAATGGATGAGATTATGAACAACAGCAGGTGCAGAGCAGGCTCTTACTGCTGGGTTTCCTGGTTTCATGCAGAGCCCTCTGTTCCCTTGCAGTAGATAAGGAACACTGCATCTGTGATAGAGGATCACCAGGACATTCAGCAGGGTCTGAGCTATTATTAGAGAGGTGGAAGTTAGAGAGAGATGCTGGAGAAAGATTGCACAAAGAGTAATAGAGAAGAAACTACAAGATATCTAAATGACTCTTGAAAGTAGATTATTGGTGTTCGTTGTCTTGTAATTTGGGTCGAATACCAAGTAAGGTTCCCACTGAGGAAAAAATATAATGAGAACACACGCGTATACACTCAAGGGAGTTTTTTTTTTTTGACAGAGCACAGCGCAACTAGCTGGATGATACAGAGTTGTTACAATTTTGATGTCTAACAGAATGAGTTCAGTTCAGCTCCCAAATGGGTTCTTGTTATTATGTAGAAAGGATTCACATCAAAAATAATTTTGGAACCTTCTTAAGTATGGAGCTAGCAATCGGTCAAAACTATCTGAATTGGAATTGTGTTTATTTGAATTATTGACCATTGTAATTTAATAAACATGAATATTATTTGCCAAGAAAACAGGATTACAAATTAGAATTTTTTTATTTGAATTTGAATTTTGTAACTTGAATACTGAACTTCTGAAATGTAAAACCACTGATTTTTTAAAGGCACAATTACTTTCAGTTTGTAAAAATACAGCTTAAAGTTTTCAAGAAGAAAAATGTCAAAACATCAAATTCAATATTCTAAAATACAAACTGCAAAGTTCAGGTTGTGAAATTCAGATCTAACAGAAAGTAGGTCAAGGTGTCATCAGCAGGGAAGAGTAGATGATCACAGAACAGAACAGAACAGAACATTGTAGTGATTTGCTGATCATACGAGTAAAATGCTAGTAGTTTACTAATCATGTTAGTAATAAGGTTGATTCATTGTTACATGGCTGAGCCGCACACTTTTCAAGAAAAATCGCAGATTAGCCAAAATGCTTCATCTACTGTATCTTAAATTATTCATAACGTGAAGCATTCATATCTCGAGGTACAACTGTAATAATTATTTATTATTTATTTTATTTAGTTTTTCATGGATTAGGGTCACAGTACAATTAAAATACAGTGGAAAATTTGTTAAAACAGAGATTACAATACTCAACAAAGAAACTAAAACGCAGTAAAGAATAAAACAGTGTTCACAGGAAACCAACTGAAATGAGTATGTAGCCCACACACCATTTAAAGGAACTTTTCAGTGTTTTTTTTACTCATGCTGTTACTCATGATTCTCAGTTCCTGCCGACTCAAATATTCCACTTTTGTCACTGCAAGAAGAAAAAACAAAGAAAGTAGGTCAGATGGTGATGATGATGGTGTTGGGAATTACAACACATTTGGCTCTGAGATAGAATAAAAAAAAGGGAGATTTACAAAATTCACCTGGAAAAGATAAGTTACTGTAGGAAAGAAAGAAAGAAAAAAAACCTAGAGTTAGTAAGTAATAAATATACACCTTCACTGAAAAGAATAATATGGTATATTTACTTTAAAATATAGTACATTGTTTTTGCATGGCTATTTTTAAGCAATTTTCACAATTAATTTAAAACAATGTCACATAAAAATTGTGGGTTAATAGTTTGAGTATTTCAGCAAATAGTTGTACTATAGCTAGAGCATCATTTTTGCTAGCCTTTTTAAGAGCAACAAATTCATAGGCATCCTTGTATGTACGTAGCCACACTTGTACTTGAAACTAACACAATGTGATGCACAAGTTACCCACTCCACTGCACACTATCTGGTTTGTTAAAGCTGTAATTCCCTGATGTCTCAGGTGTACTTTGATGATGAAGATAAACTATCGGATCCTGAAAAGTTGAGATTATTAAAAAACTAAAGTGATCTGATATTGGGCTATAGAGAAATGTTGCGCCAACAGTGGCTGTGCCTCTGAAATGAAACCTTCAGTGTGAGCCTTGTTTAGATTTAATTATGTCTTGCATCATTTTAGCAAAGAGCAATTGAATTTTCTCTGTGGCTCTTAGTGGGCTAGATTTGCTGAAGGCCACAAAGAGCCTCAGAACTCTCAGCCTATTACCAGCTGCCCATTCGGTGTATACACTTTCCCTTACTCCATTTAGCCCTCTAATTACTCACATCTCATGATTAACAGGTAAAAATGGTGGATTTGATAGATCTGAACTGGGCTGAGTGACCTTTAGAACACTTTTACCACAAAGCATTGATTTCTGTGAGTGCTCACCTGCGTGTGTCTGTGCCTAACACCTTAAGGGACATTGAAACGTGATTTTGCATTATTTATTGCCAGTTATAGATGTTTACACCTCCCTTCCGCTCAAACTCTGCTGAAGCTCTTACTGGGAATGACGTTGCTCTCAGAATGGAACGTGCTCTGGACAAAGAGAGACAGGGTTAGAGAGAGATAGCGCGAGATGTTTTTTCCCTTTTTGTGGTCTAGGTGAGTTGAGTAAAAATATGCAGAACCCACTTCTTTCTCTCACGGAAACAAATTCTGAATGCAACATGAATTATTTATTCATTTAAGATTTGTCTGTGCTACTCAAAATGTAGGAGAAAAATAAAGTGAAGTTTGCATTATAGCGCAGTCAATTCACCAGCTTAAGGATGTCTTTTTGACCTATTATTTGTTTACAACACTTTCTCTCAAGGAGAAATTGCTGGGATTAGTTATGGGATCTGAATAAGCGCTCTGGGCCTGTTGGGAGGTTTTCGCAAATTAGACATGTTTTTCTTTTCACCAAACATCCTCATCAGACATGGAATTAATCAAAGTGATAAGGGTTGCAGCTGTAAATATGAATGACCAGAGGTTAAATATTCCAGAGGAGTGGAATGTTTCTTTGGTAATGATGATGATCTATCCTAGCACCCTCGTTTCTAGACTTACTAAAAATGTAAAGTCTTCCTTTGTGCTTTGCTAAGGTAAAGAAGGAAGAAGCTTTTTCCTGTGATTATGTAAGAGTTTATCACAGTTACTCAATAGGAAATGCACATGTGTAATAACAGAAACAATATGTCCACTCATTCAAATATTGAAAGTGCAAAATAGTGTCAAAATAGTAAAAATGATATCAAAAGTAGCTTTGTTAAACTTTATGCGTTTAAAATCCCTGTCAGAACCTTTTTTTATACACAGAAACACATTCTTTTTTAAACTGTGTCACATTTTTATTTTTTGGTGTCTATTTTGTTCTGTTTTCTGAAAAGTTGAAATGAAACTTGAATAAACAAAGAAACACATGATCTATTTGGTTTATTTAAAAGCATCAAATCTGCTGAATTATGCATCATGGAAATATTTATTGAGGTCTCCATACAACTTGTATTCTATTATTATTGTAAGGGCAATGACATTTTCAGTCGGGGAGATAGACTGTATGCAATTTGTTATAAAATCAAAGTCTAACTCGAGTTTCTTACACCAGAAGTTGTATCAGCTGATCGATCAATCATAGAAGAAAAAAATAAATGGAAGAAGATTTAAGACTGTAAGTGTTACTTGAAGAGAAGTGTTTTTAGTTGATTATATCATGCAAGATTTGTTTAGAGCCTTTTACCAGGTTGTAGTAATTTTCCCTCATCAGAGACATGCCTTAAGTTGTCATTAAAGTCGTTTGTGCATGTTTTTCTCATCCTATATTTATTTTCATAAAGCTCAAAAAGGCTTGAGAAAATGAACTACATCATGGCAGCATTAAAATTTGGCATTTTAGATTAATCTAGATTAGTTTTTTCTTCATCTATGTCCACCCCAAACATATGTATTTGGCTGCTGTTTCTTGCTTACTTACTTACAGATTAACAAAGCATTTTCAAACAATGTGTTTCTAAGATAACCTGGAACACCATGAATACTTTGATAACCTTCTAGGTCTCCTTGCAGCAAACGGTAAAAATTGCATTTCTTTTTGCTTATGGTAAAAATTGCATTTCGAAGTTATAAAAAGTCAGGAAAATTCATTTAACAAGCAAGTTATAGGACTTTAAAGATTGTACATTTTACAATATCTGTCGGAGTACGTTTGGAATGTCTGTTTCTATTAATGTGATATTCATCTTCATTTCTATTATGCCTTTCAATAAAAACAACAATAACAGACCAATATGCACAGCAAGGCAAAGCAAGACAATTTTATTTATATAGCTCATTTTTTATACACACTGGCAATTCAAAGTGCTTCACTGAGGAATGAAACAGATCACACATAAAACAGACAATAAAAACAGATGAGAGATGATAAATCAAGGGACAGTACATTAAACACATAAAAATTCATAGAATAAAATAAAAACAGAAAATCAAGCGCAGGGCTGTTCGGACAGCACAGTTTAAAATCATCTTGGCTCGTCGATTCATCACTTTACAGTGCCACGCTGCCTGTCCTCTGTCAGCGCTTGACGTGTCAGTGTTATAGATGATGTGAGGAACCCTGAGGTGAACTACACTGGGAGCAAATGGGTGTTTTCCTATTGAGGACAAGTCTTCAATAATGTCCTGTATACTTTATATTTCCGCTTTAGCAACCTCGAATATGAGTTACATTTTATTTTTAATTTTTGCGGAACTTAATTAAACAGTTAAATACCTTAAACAGTTAAAGCGTAAACAAATCTAACAACTCTTGCTAGACTAGGACCATAAACACTGTAATTAGAGTACAAAAAACACTTGAACTGAGTTGAAATATTACAAGGCTTTCTGTCATCATCTAAACAAACTATTGTTCTACTTTGTGATAAATATATGTATTTAGTTACATATCATGAAAATATTAATTTAACTTAATACATTTTTAGGTACAGTGTTTCTTTAACTCGGTAAAGAGAAGGACCAAATGGACTAGGAACAGAGTCAATATGATTAACGATTTTACTGTGTAGGTTTCAAGTGATCCTCACATGTTGAGAAGTTACTGGTGTTCTTACAGCACAACTTCCTATGTGTGCAAGCATTTTACATTCATTGTTTTGTTACTTAAGCCAAAGAATTATTATACATGATATTGTTATCAATATTGTAATTAGATGCTAACACAAACTTCTGACATTTAAAGGCTTTCCAAGAAACCTTTATCAGCTTTTCCATGAAAGCAATTGGCAACATGCTCAAAGGTGGATAGATCAAATTACACCACCGGGACCATTAAAGACTCTAAATTGGCCAAGCACCATCTGCATGCATGAAGAATGCATACGTCAAACACTGCGCCTGAGTGTACAGTGCACTCAATCTGTTTCCCTGGCAACAGCAGCAACTGGGACCTCACGCGATTCCCATGAAGTACTCTTACTCACAGAGGAGAAATCAAATGAATCCGAACCAACAGTGATGCACATTACAACTGAGAGCCCATTATGATCAGCGTCATTTTCCTGTCAGGCCTGCTGTCCACGGTCACGTATTCAGAAACCTGCAGATGGGCGCTTTCAGTTAGGTGTGTACTATGGAATAAAATAGCTTTCTGAAGAACATGTGCATATTTTATTTATTTGTCTGTGATATTCATGTCCTTGTGCTTGTTTTGAAAGTACTGTGTGTAATTTGGAGTGATTATACAAAATGGGTCACAAGAGTGGAGATTTCTTCCAGTAAATGAGTTTAATTATCTTTTAAATATGAATCTTAACAGTAAGTACACAGAGTCTATCTGCTCTTCTGCCGATTCTCAAGGCTCTCCTGCAGTTTGTACCGTAAATCAATTGATTTTTAGTGTGATGGCTTATTTTTGACAACCATTTTACATCATATATCATGTTCAAAACTTTCTGGCTTGTGCGTGTGACATAATTGTAAAACAGTTGTAAGTTGTATAACAGTTTTGTGTTTATAATCGTGCACTTTGTGGCGTGGACTTTGAAGTTGTACTTGTACAAAAACTCAAAGAAGTTGTGTCTGTTATTGTCTTGTGCGTAGATTTTGTGATCAATTCTTACAATAGCACAATAGCATACAATACTTTAGAGACATGCAAGAGGACACAAACATTAAACACCCATCCATCTATCCATCTTATTGTCGGCTTTATCCCTTTCGGGGTCGCCACAGAGTAATGAATCGCCAACTCATCTAGCATGTTTAACGCAGCGGATGCCCTTCCAGTCACAACCCATCACTGTGAAACATCCACACACACTCATTCACTACGGAAAATTGTGTTTTACCCAATTCATCTGTACCTTTGGACTTGTGGGGTAAACCGAAGCACCCGAAGTAAACCCACACAGTCACGGGGAGAACATGCAAACTCCACACATAAATGCCAATTGATCCAGCCGAGGCTCAAACCATTGACCTTCTTGCTGTGAGACGACTCTGCTACCAACTGCGCTACCGTCACACCCTAACATTAAACACAAATACATTAAATATGCATTTGTTATTTTGAGAGCAAATCTATTCAATACTGTATAATTTGAATTCCTATTTTTAGTCAGCTATTTTTAATGTCAATTATTTCTCAAGGAGATGCACAGAAGAAGATGGAGGAACAGAACTGCACCACTGCAAAATAATCAAACCATTACAGAGTGAGAGAGAGAGAGAGAGAGAGAGTGAGAGAGTGGAGAGAGAGAGATAGAGAGAGAGAGAAGAGAGAGAGAGAGAGAGAGTGAGAGCAAGCCAGAATGAGCGAGGGAGAAATAGATAGAGAGAGCCAGAGTGCTCTCACACAGTCAAACCCTGAATTATAGTGTTAGTTTTAGCAAAATCAAGCAAAAAACAAGAAAGTTTTTACTGTTTCACATTACATTCTTCAGAATAAATTTGATATATCAAAGTGTCATAAACAAGTTGTACGAGGGACAGTGCCATAATGTTCAATGAGGAAAATTACTATGCAACATAAGCTAACACTTTGATTTGTCTCTCAATATTAAATAACAAATGAATAATAATACATCACATATAAAAATAATCCAACAGCTTTTGAATTACTTAGGATTGGAGTATTTGTTTTGTTAAATAATTTCAGGATAAAAATTCTGTAAAATAACATAACCGAATCATCAATGAATTCTCAAGGAAACCATAACCTTGAGTCGTCGCTCACTGGGAGCATACAATATTATCATCCTTGAAAGACAATAAAAACAAGATAATAGTGCAAATTTGCTTTGATGTTTCTAAAACAGTTGGATGAAAAATGAGAACAAAAAAAGTTGTTTTAAAAAAAATAAATAAGCTCTGTTAATTGCTTTAAGGTAAATATCAAATGTTTTTTATATCACCTAAAACCTTCGTACGTGGCTAACTTTTGGAGTTGTCTACAGTACATACAGAAAATCTAAATGGAAATGCACATTTCATGTAAAAAAAAACTTCCTTTTCTCAAGCTCTCAGCTCTGTGAGAAAACCCCAGAATTGGAAAATTGTTTGGGTCACTTTATCCTTTATTACATTATTTACTGTTCTTGATGACATCTGACCACAGTCTGCACAGAAGCATCAGAGTGTGTTGTTATTGTTCAAGTGTGTCTTAATGTGTTTTAGCACCTGCCATCCTAGAGCGGAGTTCATCAGACTGTTTCAAAACAACATCCTCAGTAATTAAAGCGGTGTTACTTGTTTTGTAAATGAGTTCGTGTTGTACATGGTAGGGGAAAAAAAGAAATCTTGTTGCCGCATACAGGGAAGGAGAACACGCCAACATAGTAAAGGTGCTGACGTCGACAGAGTTCCAAGATCAGCAATCTCTGACCTCTCTCTATCTCTCTGTGTCTCTCTCTCTTGTGTGTGTCTCTCTCTCTCTCTCTCTCTCTCTTCATGTGTGTGGATGAGTGAGAGATAGAGAATGCGCCAAAACAAGAATAGCTTTGATTTGGCAGAGTCTTCCTGGGCTTTGTTTTCATAACACAAATGTCCAAAGGTGAAAAACCATTGTTTAA